>VZTR01028491.1:3298-19160 GCA_013400775.1 Chaetops frenatus
CATCACACCTTCATAATCAATAATTTACAATTAATTCAAACCTTTTCCAAAAAGCCCCTGTTAGTCTTACAGTGTTTAAGTCACAGACAGTCCACATAATACACTTCAACATCTGATGGATGGATGGATGGATGGATGGATGAATGAATGAATGAATGAATGAATGAATGAATGAATGAATGAATGAATGAATGAATGAATTTAAATCCAGTTGGAGGCCAGTCACAAGTGGTGTTCCCCAAGAATCAGAGCCACTTCTCTTTAATATCTTGATCAATGACCTGGCCAAGGGGATCTAGGGCACCCTCAGTCAGTTTGCAGACAACACCAAGCTGGGTGGGATGTTGATCTGCTGGAGGGCAGGAAGGCTCTGCAGAGGGATCGGGACAGGCTGGATTAAGGGGCCAAGGCCAGCGGTGTCAACAAGGCCCAGTGCTGGGTCCTGCCGATGCCCTGACCAGGTGGACAAGAAGGCCAATGGCATCCTGGCCTGTATCAGCAACAGTGTGGCCAGAGCATGGATTTTCTCCCTCTACTCAGAACTGTTGAGACTGTACCTTGAAACCTGTCATCCAAGGTACTGAGGTGCTCAGGCATGTCCAGAGAAGTGCAGTAAATGTGGGGAAGGGCATGGAGTAAAAGTTCTGTGAGGAGTGGCTGAGGGAGCTGGGGTTGTATAGCCTAGAGAACAGAAGGCTCAGGGGGAACCTTATCACTCTCTACAACTGCCTGAAATGAGGGTGTAGTAGCTTCTTCTGCCAAGTAAAAAGCAGTAGGACAAGACATAACAGTCTCAAACTCTCCCAGGGGAGCTTAGGTCTGATAGCAGGAGAAATTTCTTCACTGAAAGGGTGGTTAGGTTTGGAGCAGCCTCCCCAGGTTAGTTGGATGATGTCACCATACCTGGAAATGTTCAGAAAATAAGCAGGTATGGCACATTGAGATAAAGGGTGTACAGTGGGCTTGTTATTCGGTCAAAGGTTGGACTTGATGATCTTGGAGGTTGTTTCCAACAATGTTCCCATGATTTCTGTGTTTTCAACCCTTGAATTAACAATTTTCAAGTCGCCTTATGTTTTTATGTTATATATATACTCTTTACATATGTCTTTTAAATTATTTTTTAAAGGACATGTGAAAACCAATTTTTTAAAAATTCTGAACAAAAATTCAGAAGAGATTACCACTTGAAGGACAGGCTATCAATTTCAGACCACTCCAAGCTACATTTCCACATTTAAACATACAGCTACAGAAGACAAAAAATAATGAATGGAATAAAATGAAATTAAAGTATAAATAGAATGAAAATATTAGTAGTTCAAAATAAGTGAGTACAAGGTAAGGTTGACCAAGAATCACACTGGAAACAATGTGGGGCAGATCCTCTAAGACTTTGAATGGGCCACTAATCACTTTCTTTCTATCTGACAACATCACAGTCATGAACACACTGACAGATTAAGTAATGATCATGTAACATAGCAAAAAACCACATTTTGCACTTGTGCACACTCCTCTTCTTGAGGACATCATCTTGAGGACATGTTCCTGAATGACACTGTTTAATGTGTGATTGGTTTTATGCATATTTTTTAATATCTTGATGGCAGAGATACCATGTAACAAACAGATCATACACCCTTTCACTTTCATAAATAGTTGAGATAAAAATCAATAATAAAAAGACCTCACAACTATGTACTGTATAGTATTCCCTGTCTTTTTGGGTTTCCTCACCAATACAGCTCCAAAAATGAAACTTTTCACAGTTGACACTGGTCAAGTTTGTTATTCTTCTTTTGGGGAAGAACAGGTTTAAATTACATTTAATAGAATACCAAAGACTGTTACCACTGTTAATGAACTGCCACTGTGTTTCAAAAGACTCATCTTCATAAAACCCCGGCTATTTATTTCTTACCTTAAACATAACTTACTGCTCTTCACCTGCAATAATCATCAAAATTCAGATTTTTAATACATTTCAAATATTGGAACACCTTAATAGAAATGCATATATGGAGCATATATTAATATACTACTCACCAATTTTAATCTTTGCAAAGGTATTCTGCTAGTGTCTATCGGAGTACGCTCTGTGACATTACCAAATCTGACTTCTGGGATGGCAATTGCACATATTACATGTGCCCACCTGTGAAAAGTGGCAAGTCAAAAATACCACCAAAAAAACTCATAGAAATACAAGTGCTTAAGTTGTTGCTTGCTGTGTATTTGGCGTTCGCTTTTCCTTTGGTTTTCTTAAAGGTACCCATCAGTAGTTACTTCTGTATTAGGCTGTCTTGGGCTTCATTAACACAATTTAACAAAACTTGTAACACTACCACTTTGTGTCAAAACAATTTCTGACTGAGGTTTTGTTGCAACAATTTTAAAGCATCTTTTATTTTTTATTCAAGTAAGGAATTTTTGTAGGTGTGCTAGTAGGTACATATGTAAACACCACACTATTTGGTTCATGTGTCCTTTATCCTCTACAGCATTTATTACTCATTATAGATGTTACTCAGACCTGAGAAACTATTCTTACACAATATACGTGATTACAATTAATGATGTATCTATCAAAATGCAAGATGAAATGCAAATGCTATCGAGGCCTTCTGTCTACAGACACAATGGTATACAAGCAGCAAAGTGATCAAGCCACCAGTGCAATGCCCAGCATGAACCAGTTCTCCTTTAGTAGCAAAAGCATCTGCAAGTGCCTAGGACCAGTGTTAGATTTAAGACTTCAGTGCAAAGTCAGGAGATTTGCCAGATATGCTTCCTATATGCTTTAGAAGGCAGTCCAAATTCTGTTTCAATACATAAATCTCAAAATAAGAAAAGCTAGAAGAAAAGTTGAAACTGTGTATTTAATGAAGTAAAAGAGAAGCTAACAACACTTTTATTAACAAAGAGCAGCCTTTTGAGGCTATGTCTGAAATCTTTTTGGGGTAGACAAGTAGTAACTCTGAACAAAGGAAAACATTTCCATTCTTTGACTCCTACTTGCCTTACTCCTTGTCATTTACTATATATCTGTTTTCATTACCCCATTTGCTCTGTTTCTGTAAGATCTGAAAGCTTGCCTCACTCCACTTCTTGTACATTTTGAAGAAACAACCATTACACCAGCATCTTAGTGGATTAACAAGAAGCTGAAGGAGATGGATGGTGATGCAGAAAACAGAAACCGTTTCTCTTTCCTGCACTAGAGCAGCAATATTTCAATAAGTCATCTTTGACAAAAACGTCTGCAAAAGTATAAAATGACACACAGGGACCAAGCAAACTTCTGTCATGTGACTTTAAAGTTGTATTGGTAAAAGTGTGAAGTAAGAGCTGTACATAAAGATAACATATCAATTCACAAGTTATACAGTTCAGCCCAAATAAAACAGATAAAGCTTGCAGATCCATCCTTTTATTATGGTGACAGTTTGATCATGTTTTAACTTACAGAAAAGAGTCCTGTTCTGAGACTTTTAAAAACATTTTTTATAACAGCTGTTTTCTTTTAATTGTGACCTGCCCACCTGCTAAACCACATTGTCTTATCACCTAAACTTCATGAGATAGAAATGCTATAAATAAAATGCCTCTTCAATCAATCTTCAACTAAACATTTATACTCTGACATCTCTCAACCTAACAGATTCAAAACAATTGGTGTGCTCCACTGAAAAAAAGGAATTGCGGCTTTCCTCCATGGCAAACTGCTTACTGCACACACACATACCAGTTTGATCCATTTTTAAAAATTATTACATGCTCTTCCTTTATCTCTAATTAGTATGTTTAGAGTAAAGAAGGAGCAAAGGGAATGCACATATTAGATTTTACAGCTATTAGAGAAAAAAAATATAATTGAAACATACTTTTCTGAAAACTTAAAATTTTGAAATGACAGCTAAAGCTGAAAGAGTAAAAACTCCACAACATGTAACACCTACAAAGTGTTACAGAAACATGAAAACCAGAGCTTAACTGCTTTTACAGAAATCTCATTTCAAAAATCTGTAACACTAACCTACAGAGTGATAGAATGTGAACCCAAAAACTTTATTGTTGTGGGTTTGTTCACATGACACCTAATATAAAATTATACAAGAAAAGTTGCTTTATGCAAACATCTGTGGATTTTCCCCTTAATATATCTTATGAGATATTTGAAAAAAAAAATTAAATTGATCTACAAAAAATTATATACATATTTTTAAAGATGCAATATGGAAGCTACCAACAGTAAATATCAAAGGTCATGATAAATTCTACCAAGGTAATATTTTTGTCATTCTCTTTTTATTTAGCAAGTAAACCAAGTAGCAACTTTAAGGGAATTTAAAACAGAACTAAAAATCAGCTGAGAATTTCCATTTACTGGCAAAAATCTCCATCAAAATGGCTACAATAATACTGTTTTCTGAAGGTAAGATATGGCCTGAAGTAAACAAAAAACCTTCTCCAAACTGGATGATTTACAAGGATCATGAAATCAACTGTAAACCACTAATAAATAAATTCTTTGCTGGTAAGTGAAAAAGAATGTTGTACCTAGATCATATCTTACCACTGCATTGCAAAACATGAAAGAAAGAGATCTACATGGTATTGCTAAGCTACTAAGATAAGCTAATTAATTATGAAATTATTCAAAATGCATAAAGACTATTTGACTACTGGGCTTGAAAAAAACATTAAGCTGCCACATTTTCCACTTTAGCTCTTAGGGTTACTTGCTATAGTGTTCTGTCACCCAGATACAGTAATAGCATGATGTCAGTAACAAAACTGTTTCTGACAGTGTGTGATAGAATTGCATTTGAAAAAAACCAAAAATTTCAGAATTGAAAATTATTTCAATATTATCAAAATCAATTCATTGAAAATACTGGGTTTAGGAGTTGAAAGGTATTGTATTGTAACTTTCAGGGGCAAAGAAGAAAATACACTTTGCTGTTTGATAAGACTTGCCCATGCAAACAATGATACTTTCTTTGCACAAAGGCCAGCAGATTAAAGTTTGAAATAAGCATGTCTGTGCAAATACTAAAAGAAATGTACATTTTACTATTTAATTATTTAACAAAATGCCAGTGCTACATTTCAATAGAAGTAATTTTAATTCTACAAAAATTCAGTTTAAATGGACATTGTCAAATAATTATGGTTGCAAATGCTTTGCTCATGAGAATGGACTGGGAATAAAGTTTAAAATAAGCACATACAGTCCTGAAGAATATATTACTTACTTTTTGTCAGTAGTTTGCTTTAATGCACCACCTCTCAAATTGCAGAGACAACATTCCTAAAAATAAAAATAGAGTAGAAAAAAGTGAGCTTTAATGATGGTTTACAAATGAGTTCCATTCATCTGATGTTGAGGATAAGCAAACTGCTAATGCCATTAGTTACTGGGTTACAAACCGCTACTTACAAGCATAGCATCACCTTACCTGGGAGAAAAAAGATACAGTAACAAAAAGAGAAACAACTCATACAACCTAAAGAAAAAATGGTATTTGAGCATTACTTACACACAGAATCAGTTCGGAACGCAATAAAAAAACCCAAACAAAATCAACACCAAAAAAACCAAACAAAAAATCCCCAACACTTTTAATCAGTACAGCCACAGAAAGGCTGGAAACTGCCATACTTTTTACAAAGGTAAAACAAAGTACTATGGCAGTACTTTAAGTACTACTTTAAGTACTTTAAGTACTATTAAACTATAATTAGTTTAATAGAAGTTACTGAGAAACTGACCCATAAGCTATTGATCTAGTCCAAATCTTTNNNNAAAACTTTTTTTTTTTTTTTTTTTTTTTTTTTTCCTGCAGTATACCTCCACTGCTTTTATCTTCAGTACAACTCCATCTCTTTCAGGGCACTCAGCAAGGTGTTCAGTGGTTCCCAGATAATATGCCAAAACCCATTGTTTTTCCCACCTCTACTTAAAACTGAGCTTTTGAACAGATACTCTCCTTTCTTCTTTCTAACCCTTCACTCCTTCTCTTCAGTCTCCTCCATTTCTGAATCTATTCTTTGCCTTTTTATCTTTTATTTTCCTCTTGTCCCTTCGGAGGAGATGATGAAAAAGTGTTTCAAATATCAGCTATTTTACTTCCTGCCTGCTCTTCTGGTCTTTACAATGAACAAATGTACAAAACAGAATCTAGATATTCTGTAACTGTATACCTATATGAGACCACATCTTTTGAAGTCCTACATTTAAGTTGCCCTTGAAGGACAAACAAACCAATCAAAAACAGAAATAAAGCAAAATGCCAAAGAACTTTATGTTATACTTCCATCTGATCTTATCTTAAAAATTTCAATGATGAAGACTTCAAATGTCTGCCAGAAATTTAACTTCCTATGAAAAACACCTTTCATAACCATAAAAAAATGCTTTCTTGTGACAATTGGACCCTCTTTGCTCTTCAAGCACAAAAAAATTTTGCCTTACCAACCAAAACCATGGAGAACAGAACATCCTCTCATGAAGCACCCTTTTATTTACTTAATATTATTGTAGAGTTTTAAAGAAGAGAATTGAGGTCCATTATTCTACCCACAACAACCTTTGGATGGGACCTAATATGTTTTAGATCACATTTCTCTTTCTAAAAGTAAACATTGATTATTAAATCAGGGAATGCAAAGGCTCGAAACTGTATCACTTTTTTAAAGTACCACTAGAGTCATAGAAAATTTGTTTCTATTTGGCATTCAGTTCCAAAAGGCAAGCATTCATATGTAAAAAAAACACATCACAAAACTGTATGGAGATCTACAACATTACCTGGGATTTTGAAGACTACCTTACAGTACTGCAATCACCTTCAATGTGATTCACCTTAGAATCTTGCTTACAAATAGCAGCAGGAAAATATGTTTCCAATTCTTTCTTTGACTGATTTTGTCACCCTCAATATCATCTATTGTTACCAGTGTTATCTATCTTTACAAACATAGCTTGGTTACTGTCATAGTAAGATACTAAAAAACTGGGTCCAGTATACTGATTTTATTGAAGAAAATTGGAGATGCAAGATTAAAAAAAAAAAACAACAAAATGGATGGGCATACATCTCCATGACTACATGAGAGTACCAAAATAAATGACCCAAGCAGCATAGAAAATTATACCTAAAATGGGACAGCCATCCTGGAAGAGGCAGATACCACAATCTCCTACAAAAAGAGCCATGCAGGACTTCCTGCAAATCTGATCCCAAATCATTTGCAGTTGTCAGGGTAACACAAGATGTTATTGTAGTCCACATGTCACTATGCCAAAAATTTGTTGCTGCCTCTTTAAGACCCTGCAGCCAGAAAATGGAAATAGTGGGGAGGGCATTGTCAAGGACCCTTTTAAAGTCAGAGCCAGGAAGCAGGGAGATCTCTCTGCTGGCAGCCTTTGCTGAAGGCAGAGGCTCCTCTTTTGAGGAGGTTGCTTCCCATGGCTGGTTTTGGTTTGCTGGATTTCTTTTTTCTTGGCTTGCAACAGTACCCACTCAGAAAAATAGCATTTTGCAATTTAAAAATTTTAAATTTTTTAAACATTTAAAATTTTTTAAGTTTTAAATTTAAACCTGTGCCAGAGACCAAGTCACCCCAGATCTGACAGACCGGTTCTTCTCCTGCCCCTAATACTTGTGCAGTGTGGTGGGCACCAGCACCAACACCAGCAGAACCCAGCAGGCAGCAGGAGGAGGCAGCAGGTGGAGGTGCTGACCCCACACGCACCAGCACTTATCTGCCACTAGAGCAGCTCCATAACCTCATGCTTTCCCTGGAAGGTTCTTTTTGTCCACCATTTTTTTTCCCTTTGTCTTCCAGATGGTGTGGTTGACTGAATGACCATAGTAAAGAGCTGATGCTATTTTCCCTGTGTCTTTCAAGCAATGTGGGCACCCTGGCAGGCACCATCTTGTGACTGCTATTTCCACCACTTTGGGTCTCTCTTTGTTTCCCAGGGGTTAATGAGATTTAGTGATTTTCTATCTAGTTATTATTTACTGGGGTTTTTTGTTTGTTGCTGTTTTTCTTGTTAGTAAACTGCTACTTTTCACTTCTATCTACTTGCATTTGTTTCTTGTGGGTGGAAAGGTATTGGTTGAAACTAGGAGGAGGTAACTTATTTTAGAGTATCCACCTCTTTCAACTGTCTTAAACCAAGACCAAGAGAATGAACCCTTGCAGCTTAGATATAGAATAACAGCTGCAGACTTGGAAGAAGAGTATGAATCTGACTCATCAGAAATCTTTGCAGGGACAAACCTTCATTCTCCACTTTCAAATCTGAAAGTTCAGGGCATCCCTCATGAATTCTTTTTAATCTGAGCACTATCTGAATGTTGGCGAAAAAAATACTGTAACTGACTGACTCTCTGAATAAAGAGCACATTTGCTCCTATTTTATGAGCTTTGATGTTCTTAGGTCACCTTACTTCAAAATTTGTTACTTGAAAAATGATGACTTTTTCTGCTTCTAATGGGTATTTTTTCACTTTCATGGAAAACTTTCATTAGATCATCTGCTGTGTAACTTACTAATGTAATTAGGCTGAGAATCCAAGGCCCTAAAGAAATTTTACAAATAAATTTTACAAATAAATTAAGCTAAAATAGCACAGGAAGAGACAGAAGTCATAGTCTTTACCTACTAACTACAGAGCTTTGACATTAGGTTAAAAAAATAAGAAAAAAAGAAAAAATGCAAAAAGAGGGAAAATTAAAGGGAGCAGAGCAGGCCAAACAAAAGAGAAAGCAGATCTAAATACCCTCATTACAAGCTATAAAAGATTACCCTTATGCAGGACTTATAGGAACCAAATATTACTTCCTCTAAAAAAGCACCTATACATATCTTTGGTAAGCAGAAAGTATTGGTAGGTACTTTTTCACTGTCTGCTGGATGCAGACTATGACAAATTAGATGCCTAAGAACTAGTAAATTTCACCAGTGTTCATAACAAACCTGCAGGGGTAAGAAAATGTGTTTAAAACCCAATAAAACTACTTTTTAAATTATGCCTGCATTGCAATGTATTGTTTTATATCCAGGCAACATGGCTATTAGTTTAGCTTCTGTTTCAGCATACTACAATTAATGAAAACTCAGAGGATGTGATATTTACAAAGACTAATATTCCTAATAAAGGTGTACATGTCATGGATGGCAGTGAAATAACATGTGAACTAGTAATTATTAGCCATGTTATTATACCTGAAGGACATAGACCTGCTGAAGTACTCCAGCACTCCAAAAGCACCTCTCCTATGAAGACAGGCTGAGAGAGTTGTTTGGCCTGGCGGAAAGTAGAGAACGCTTTGGGGAGACCTCATTATGGCCTTTCAATACTTAAAGGGGGCTTATAAAAAAGATGGAAAAAAAACATTTTAGAAGGAGAAATGTTTTTGAATATAGATAGAATATAAGGAAAAAATTTTTGACAATAAGGGTAGAGAAGCGCTGGACCAGATTGCACAGAGAGGCAGTGGATGCCCCATCCCTGGAAACATTCAAGGTCAGGTCATATGGGGCTCTGAGCAAACTGATCTAGTTGAGAAAGTCCCTGCTCATGGCAGGGAATTTGTACTAGACAACCTTTAAAGGCCCCTTCCAACACAAACTCTTCTTTGATTCTGTGGTTCTGTGTTCACAGAGAGAAAGAGAGTGTCTGTGCATCCCTGTGTGCCTGCTGTCAGCCTATATTTAGAAATCAGGAGGAGAATGTACTTCATTATAGAGCATCACCTTAGAAGGTATCCAACCTCTGATTCATTATTACTTTGCAAATCCTTTAAACAAGTAATGTTGTCATTTATATTTGCATTAAGTGATAATTTCATAAGCATATTATTTTATACATATCTAAATTAAATCTTAGACCATTTTAAATTGTTCATCTCCTTAAAAAATCTCCGTAACATTCTAGAATTACAAGAAGGCTTTCTCTCTTCCCATATCTGTAGAAAGTAAGATATCTCCACATAATTCACAAGTTTTATACAGTAACGTTCATTTAATCTTTCAGGTTTTTTTGTGGCAATGATGTATTTTTTTTCATAACAATACATACCATATTCACTGTTTCTGGACTAAATGTTTCCCCTTGCTTTCAAGGAAAAATTTTTTCAACCAGCAACCCTAATCTCACTTCTCTGCTTCAATCACTTCAAGAAATTGCTGGAAAAACCTCAAGTCAGAGTGAATTAACCATGCTTTCTTTGGTACATACATCCAAAAGATGGATCACCTCTTTTGGAAGGGTATGTCACTACTCAGGCACAGCTGCATATTAATTATTGTTGCACGGATAAATATTACACAAAACCCAAGCCTGTTCACATTCATTTATATTTTAAAATTAATACATTTGCTTATCTTTGAGTATTTTTTAGTGTCTGCCAAAACTTAAAGTCATATTCACAGTAATGCTTACAACAACCAGTTTTCACACTTCCATATTCCCATACTTCATCAGCAATAGCTGTCTCCCTAGGAGACAGCAAACTGTCTGACACAGCAAGGCAGTAGAATTCAGCCAAGCCATAGCAGAGGGATATATATTAAGTCATCCAAAAGTTATTTTATTGAAAACTATGACCATGCACCACACAATCCCCTTTCTTGTTAAACTGCTATTTCTCCTTTACTAAGGCCCTGTAAATTACAATAGCATCTCCAAAGAATTACATTTATCCAGTTAAATGAAAAAGAAATTTAAGCTTATGGCAGTGGAAGACAAGGCAAAATAAAATTTATGTTACTCTTAATGAATTGTGCCTGACACATTTTCAAAAATTTCCTCTTAAAATTTAGTTTCCATAAGTAACCTAATAATCTCTTCCAGTTTTCTGGCATCCAAGCCATTAGGGAGCTTTCATTAAAACTAACAAGAAGATTCCCTGCTTCAGTCTTTTCCTTTTTACTTAACACATGATAAACATAAAACCCCCCAGACTTTTCTTTTCCTTTTTTGATATTTTCCATCTAAAGAACCTTAGTCAGTTAAACAACCACAACTTTTCCACCTAACTGATTTAATCTGTGGCCATTTTCTCCCTTCTGAAATGCAATGAGAACAGATCTTCAGTGATGTCAGGCAAAATATGTTTAGCTTTTATCCTACATCTGGGGAGATGTGCTTACATAGCCATGACTTATGTAGCACATGGACAACAATCTTCAGCATCTTTTCTACAGCAGTGGCTGACATCACTGCTCCACAATCCTTTGTGTTCTAGCTTCAGTATCTTGGACTTTTCTCTAATTACCTCTTGTTTTCTAGGCTATCTCAGTAATTTATTAAGATCTTGTTCATTTCTGATTGCCCTTATTTCACAGGCCTCATTAAAAATAAGCCAAAAATCTTGTCTTCAGCTAACATTTCCTGCAACAGCTTCTGCACAAGGGATAACTATGCAGGCTGTGGCTGGTCAAGCCAGTAAAAAGCTTGTGTAATGTCTGACAGATGTGACTAAAAAAATGAGACCTGGAAAAGGGTTTGACCAAATACTTCAGTAAGAAAGCAGTTGCTGCTGAAGGAAACTAGCAGCAGACTCAAAACAAAGAAACAAACAAACAAAAAATCAGAAGATTCTTCACACAGTATGTGTCTGTTTGCCAGATGTGGGTGCTGAAATTTTACACTAGTTGAGAAAGAAGCTGCATAAGTTCATGAAAAAGAAATCCAAAAAAGAAATAGAAAGAAAATAGAAAGATAACGCCTTTGGCTAAGACAGTTTCTTATTTCCACAATGTAGGAGATTGAGAAATCATTAGGAATGCCTGCTCAAGACACACACTCTTCATCAGGTATTAATTTCTTGCTGTGAAAGAGAGGGTAACAGACTAGAACAGACTTCACTTTAATTCTTATGACACATCTTACTGTTCCACGTAACCTACAGTTTTAAACCTTTATATGCAGAAACAATACCTAGATATTAAGGAAAATCCAAATGCTTGGCACTAAGCACACATTGAAATATCTGTTACATATAATATACATTTAATTTTCCCAATTTGTGATACAAAAAAATGCTACTTTACTAGTATAGTATTATCATTTGTATAATAAGTTATTGTGGTAGCTTTATTGTCACAGCTTCATTTAGCAGTGATTTCACCTGAAGTAATATTTTCAAGTAATTCTGATACATTTTGGCTAGTGATTTGAAGAATTGCATTGGAAAGAACATTGAAGATCATCTAGCCCAACTCCTCTGCAATGGGTGGGNCCCAAGTCCTCTGCAATGGGTGGGGACACATTCCTACACCAGGTTGCTCAGAGCCCCATCCAACTTGGCTTTGAACACTTGCAGGGATGGGGCATCCACCACTTTTCTGGTCAGTGTCAAGGTAAAGAATTTCTTCCTTACATCTAATCTAAATCCTCCAACTATTTAAAGTCACTACTCCTTGGTAATGTCTTAAGCACCAAGTAAGTAGGACATTACCTATTCGGTAAATAATGTATTTCTGCCCTTTTTTCTTTAGCTATTTTTGCTGTGAATTGACTTTGAGTAGTATCTAAAAACGTAAGAAAAGTGGTTAGGAAAGGTTTTGGGTTTGGTTTTTGCCCCCTGAAACATTTCTAATAAGAGGTGAGAACAGTTTTAAGAGTCAACTGCTCCCAAGATGTGCCACAATAATGCCAATTTACTAAAAGCAACTAATTAAAAGAGGCATCTAATGTTCAACTCTGCCACAGCTAAGTCAAATAGATACAAATTGTAGGGCTATGGCTGTTAAACGTATTTTGTTTTCTTCAAGCCATTCTGGTTGGCTTTTCAGATAGAAACCTTTGAACTGAAAATAGATAGTCTTCCACCTTTTCTCTCAATTGCGTTGTAATCCCCAAGGTCACACTCCTAGTAGTATTAACACAGATCTACATTTGGATATGACATTGCTACATTTTAGCTATCTCATTCTTCCCAGCTGATTTCTGTTTGTGTCTATATTTATCCTTGTATAAAGAGAAATGGGCTGGTGTTTCTCTTGACACATTTGAAAATGTTGTTTTCAGCAACGGTTCACTAATGAATATGTTAATCTTTCTACACCAATGGAATAATTTTCACTTGGAAAATAGCTTTTGAAATTATTGGATTTCAATTCAAAGTCCACTACTGCATCCACTTCGAGCTATTACCTTCAGAGGTATTTTTTTAAGCGAAAGAATATTTGCAAAAAAAAAATAAACTGCAGAAAAATTGATGTTTATCTAGTAAAAGATTCAGTTTCCTGACAAGGAGCACCACTCTTAACAGAGTTGCTAGATGCTACCAGTGTGACTCACAACCTTCATCTGTACTGTAAGTGATAAAAGTTCTCACTCATTATGGAGGCTGAGTAATTCCACAAAAGAGATATTCACCACAAGCTAATATTTATTTAACATGTAGAAAGGTCTTTGGCTGCAAGCTTAAAGTAGGTTCTTGAAAATGGAAGGTGGCCATGCTTCTTTTATGGATGAACATTTTACAGATTAACATCTGTAAAATCTGAACATCTTTCAGATGCATCCAAGTCTATTCAAGACATCCACCTTTGAGAATTTCTAGTTTGCAAATCATCAGCTACTTTATTTCCACATTTTAGTAACCTAATCCTGAAAACATTTACTCTGCCCTGCTCTGGATCTAAGAATAGCCAACAATTTCCTTGCAGTTGCAGCTCCCATATCATGCCAATCTACAGCAACAGTATAAAGAGCAAGCTGTGTTTCACTACACTGTCCATAGCATTATTAACATTGATCTCCAAGACTGCAAAGAGCAGGAGAGAGCTGGCTGGGATAATAAGACTTTAAAAGGACAGGAGAGAAAGGTGAGATAGAAAATGGGAATACAGAGAGAATTCCACAGCTGGAGAAGGAATGAGAATTGTGGCGGAGACTGAAATGAGAGTCAAAATACTCAGGTAAGTGGAGCAAAAATAACTCTCACACTTGACAGGGGCAGGTACTGTGTCCTTTCTTGCTCGAATGTGCATATATGAAGCAAAACACATCCATAAAGTATAAAATGGAGACTATTAGATCCCTGAATTTGAAGTATTTTCTGTCTTAGTGGTTAAGGTCACTCAGATCTAGAAAGTCCTTACAGTAGAAAGAGTAACTGTTCCCAAGCAATCGAACAAGAAAAATTATACTTCCCCCCTTTGAAGAGGAGTCAAAAGGAATAAGATTAGCTTTTCAAAAACGTTAATAAATAAGCCATTGAAAATACATAACTGATCATTCTTCCTGTAAAATACAGAGAGACTGCAAAAATTACTTTTACACAGAGGAAAACACCTGAGGCAATTCCAAGCACACACACAGGTTGGGTGGATAATCAATCAGGACTAGCCCTGGTGAGAAAGAGTTGGGGCTGTTCGTTGACAAGAAGCTCAGTGTGAGCTGGCCTGCAACCTAGAAAGCCAAACACATCCTGGCTTGCATCACAAATAGTGTGGCCAGCAGGTCAATGGAGCTGATTCTGGCCCTCTAGAAGACCCCATCTGGAGTTCCGCATCCCGCTCTGGAACTTGAACAAAAGACTTGGTGAAGTAGGTCCACAGAAGGCCAAGAAAAAGATCAGGAGGCTGGAGAACCTCTCCTGTGGAGACAGGCTGAGAGAGTTGGGGTTGTTCAGCCTGGAGAACAGCAGGCTTCAGGGAGACCTTACAACACCTTCACGTACTTAAACAGGGCTACAAGAAAGAAGACAAGGCTTCGAACTGAAAGAGGGTAGGTGTTACAGTCTTCATTATGAGGATGGTGGGACACTGGAACAGCTTGCCCAGAGAAGTTGTAGATACTTCTGGAAATTCCAGACACTTGTGGAAATGATCAAGGCCAGATTGGATGTGGTCCTGAGCAACCTGGTCTAGTGAAAGACCATGTCCATGTCGGTGGTGAACTAAATTATTTTTAAAGTCCCTTCCAACCATTCTATGATTCTATGAACACTGAGACTAAATGCTTAGCAATCAAAACAGGAATGATGGTGTATCTAATATATATTTATATGTGATAAAAAATATGTAGGCTTATTCCCGTCATTATAGACAGCAAATACTAGATTTAAACCTGAGTATCTTCAGAAGAAAATCTGTATCTTTAAGAAAGCAGCAAACCACCAGCTGGGCAGGTCAGGATATCCCGCTACTGACTATTTTTAGCATGTTTTTCCTCTCAATGACTTTCTGGCAGTACCTCTAGAGATCAGATATGGTCTTTGAGGAGAAATTAAGATTGGATGAGATTGAGGGAGGTTTTTCTGGTCCAAGTCCATCTCCAAGCAGAGCCAGTTTCAAAACTGCATCTGACTGAAATCATAATTCACCCTGCAGCGAAGCCCTTCCTTGTAATACGAGAATTTCCACACTGGAGGGTATATATATATAAAATACCACAGCTGGAGGTGACCAAAGCTGTCAAGCCTTTTGATATGGGTATCAGTGGCAAAGATTGCCTTGGTAAACTCGAATGAAGGGAATGAAAGGTCAAAATGAGGTTTGGGTTTGAGCCTTATGGCACTTACATTAAAAACTTATTTTCTGAGTTCAGTGGTCTTACAGTTTTGTTTCTGTGACAGCATCAAGGAAAACCTATATTTACAAACCTGTTAAAATATGTTGTTTCTAAGATTTGAGTTTTGCAAGCAATAAATACCCTGTTACTAGTATAATGCCAAAAATAGAAAGAAATATAATGCTCCTCAAATCTGAGTCCATACATGGTTAGCATCAACATTTACAATTCTACCAGTAAGTCGACTTTATTGCAGAGCAGGTTTGGAAAAATCTAGATTTAAAAAAAAAAGTTTTTAAAGTATTTTTTAA
>VZTR01028492.1:0-11464 GCA_013400775.1 Chaetops frenatus
GAGCAAGGTTTAAAAAGCAAAACCAAAATTAGATTGTCTGAGGCAGAGGGAGAATATATTATAGAACAGATCTTCTCCTGTTCCTCAGAAACCTTTCGTCTATTAAATAACCTAAAATCTATGTAGTCAGCACTTTATGAGCATGTACAATCAAAGTGTAAAATTCATAAGGTAGTCACACAGGAGAAGTGACATATAAATTTTGTTGCAAATATATCTTCAAGGATTTGTGGAGTCATTTAATAACCACCGATATAATGATAACTCTTGCAAGAGAAGGCAAATTTTTAACTTTGGAGGTCATATTTAAGCAACATCTTCAGCCATTTGTTCTGGAAAAGAAGATTCCCAGGGTATGCATGGTGGAAACAAAACCAGCTAAAATTATAAAAGATGATATTCTGCAATTTTGCTGTAAAACAGATCAGTGGAAAGTAAGTAGAGGGTCTTCAAAACTAAGTAGGCAGTTCATTTATATTCCTCCAGGAACAGGATTAAGCTTCCAGCACTAGCAAATGAGACATTTCCACCTTCAGTTTCATATCCACCTTCAATACCATTTCCAAAACATATAATACTTGCTCAAGTTAATCTACAATGTCTCTGAAGATTGGTACAGTACCAAAGATTGTTACAGATTGGAACACTGCAGATGTCCCATCAGTGCAGGTGCTAACAGAGTGGTGAATTAGTAGAGATACATAGAGAACTAATGGTGAATTATTTCATCATGTGGTATGGAATCTACCAAAAAAACCAGAAGGTTAAAATAGGTGTTATGAATATGTTCTAGAAAGATTTTCAGTAAGATAATATTAGCAGAAATAGGCCCTGACAGAATAGGTGTAAATGATGGGGGAATGTGAGAGAAAGGCAGAGAAAAGGTGCAAGATTATACAAGGTGGTTTTGTAGCTGTGTTTTACTTTTAAGAAGGAATTCACATTCAATTGTGACAATAAAATTACTGTGAAGGATCATAGTACTGGAGGCAAACAAAAACCCCCCGAGCAACAGTATGTATATTTCTGACATAGCATATGTTTGACTTGTCACTTTAAATTTGTTAAAAAAGAGTTCAGCATAATTTTAACTTCTCATTTGTTCTGCCAGATTTTCTATTGCTTGTCTCTGTAGTTCTAACGATGTTTCCAAGTGGTCTGTCCATATTTCACTTAAGATCTTTTTTTTTGTTGTTGTTTCTCCTTACTGTATTTGGTTTATCTGGCAAAGTTTTGGGGGCAAGGGGACACAGGGGTGGCTTCTGTGCAGACACCAGAAGCCGTCCTCATGTTGGACAGATTCTCCATATGTGACATTCACTTCAGAGCTGAACTTGATCCTTGTGTACCCCTTCCAACTCAGAATATTCTGTGATTCTGTGAAATAACCATTCCCAGCAGGGTTAAAAATAGTGTTGTCTCTGGCCAAAGCTGAGCCAAATGGGGACATTGTTAGCACGTTTCTGATATCATATTCAAGAATGGATAAAAAATATTTTTCAACAGCAGCTGGGAGAGTAAAAATATGTGGGAGAAAGAACCCCACAGACACCAAGGTCAGTGCAGAAGGAAGAGGAGGAGGTTCTTCAGCCACCAGAGCCGAGATTCACCTGCAACCTATGATGAAGACCATGGTGAGGCAACTGTGCCCCTGCAGTCCATGGAGGACTGTGATAGTGTAGAGATCCACCTGTAGCCTAGTGAAGCATCCCATGCCAGAGAAGGTGGATGTGCCCTGAAGAAAGCAATAGCTCACAGACAGGTCTCAAAGGATTAGATTTGCTGGCAGGACACATGCTGGCACAGCCTATTCCTGAAGAACAGTGCTCTGTGAAAAAGATGCACACTGGAGCACTTCTTGAAAAACTGGAAGTTGTGGGAAGGATCCGCACTGGAGAAGTTAATAAAAAACTGTCTTTCAAGGGTGGGATGCCATGTTGGAGCAGGGGAATGGTGTGGGGACGAAGGAGCAGCAGAGACAAAGTATTATGAACTGACTCCAACCCCTATTCTTTATCCCTGCTTCAATTGAGTAGTTTGAGACATTTAAGGAATCATCATCGAAAGTATTAGGAAAAAACAGGTTTTAACATGAATTTGTAAAAGTGTGACTTCAGCAGAGTTCTGTGGCAAGGTTCACTCTACAGCTTGCTACATAGATAAGGCATATGTAAGAAAATCTGAGAAGAGTTAATGTTGAATCTATACTGGGTCTACATTGAGAAGGGGATGCAAAAGGGTCAGGGTGCAAAGTCACCCCTTTAATTACACGGTGGTTTAGTGTAGTCAGGCAGCTTCACAGCCAAACGCAAGGGGAGTTTGACTCGGACCTCCATGAAAGGTGCTTTTTTGCACATTTCTGCCTTTGATTTGCCCATATGTGTCCTATAACCCACTGCCAGCCATTCCCTCATTTCCGAGCCTCAGCCACCACAAAGGATGGGAGCAAACAGATATGCTGTGCTGACTCACTTGCTTCTAACACAAATCAGGTAATCAGTGGTGGCAACCAGGTCCTCCTACTGTTCCTTCTGCGTACTTTACCTTTCTGAACTCAGGCTATAATGATATTGTTCCCAGGGAAGGGAACTTGCACGAATCTACGTCACCAGCCCACACTAGATGAGAGCTTCCTTAGACTTGTTAAGAAGATTCAGTCTACTTCATTACACAGTCTAAAAATGTCATTCAGGGAAAGAAGAAATGTTGCAGCATTCTGTGGTAGTTATAAGTTAATGATATGCCATCCTGACCATGGTCTTATACTTTTACTTTGGCAATAACTGACCTTGGAAGCTCTGCCTTTCTACCTAAAGGAGCTGCACATTAATATATCTGCAGTGGATTATGGGATGCACAATTGAAGTTGAGTATGACAGATTGCAATCCAGCCACTGTATGAAACAATATAGTCACTGCACTATATGCTGTGATAAAGTTGATAAAAACGCATAAATGCTGTCCAGGTACACTAAATTCCCATGTTCGTGTGATCAGAAAACATCCGTATCTGATATTCCTCATGTCTGACTGAAGACAAAGCTGATAGATTCTAGAAAGAAAGGTTTGACAAATGGTGAAGTCAAGAACAAATGAGTTCAGTCATCCAGAGAACAAACAGGAAGAAAATTTTCTTGTAAAGAATTAGGTAACTTTGTTGTGCTTTTGTGACTTGTTTAATAGCTAATATCTTTTCTCTTTTTCTTCATGACTCTAGCACACAGAGTTTATGACCAAATTGGATTATTCACTGCTCACCCACTATTTACTTGCTATCACTCATAAATCTGAATGGGATGTCCTGTAAGAATTTGTTGTTGTTGTTCCTGAATGGAAGAAACTTTCTTAAGTAGGAAAAATGGGAGCAGGAAGGCATAGGTCAACTGTAAGAATTAATATATATTAAGGAAAAATACTTGCAGTTTTTCAGTAATTTTAAAAAAAATCCACCATGGCTATTCAGTAGAAGAAAAAGTAATTGCTCAGCTTCAGCCTAATATAAATTTCCACACTTTTAAATGGTCACTTCCTAAATCTTTTGATTGACAGTTCTTTTATCATAGAGGGCACATCTACAAAGAATGTTAAGGTCCTTGTATACATCCAGAGAAGGGCGAAAAAACTGCTGAAAGGAGTGAAAGGACCATCCTATGAGGAGTGGCTGAGGACTTCGGGCTACTCTAGTTTTGAGAAAAGGAGGCTGAAGGGTGACCTCATCACTCTCTACAGCTTCCTTAGGAGGGGCAGGTGATGGGCAGGTGTTGACATCTTTTCCTTAACATCTTGTGACAGGAATTTTATGTGGGAATTCTTCAAAGATGCAACAGGAAAGTTTCAGACTTGGCATTAGGAAGTATTTCTTTACAGAAAACGTAGTCAAACACTGGAACAGGCATCAAGTCTAATCATCAACCCACCAAGTCCACCACTAAACCATGTTCCTAGGTGCCACATCTACCTGCCAGGATAGTGACTCAATCCCTTACCCAGATAGCCTGTTTCAGTGCTTGAAAATCCTTTTGGTGAAGAAATTATTCCTAATATCCAATCTTAACTTTTCCTGGTGTAACTTCAAGCCACTTCCTTCACTTGTTAGCTGGAAGAAGAGACTGACTTCCTGCTGGCTATAACCTTGTTTCAGGTAGCTCTATAGAGTGATAAGGTCACTCCTGAGGGTCCTTTTCTCCAGGCTGAACCTCAGCTCTTTCAGCCTCTCCTCATAAGACCTGTGCTCCAGACCCTTCATCAGCTCCATTGCTTTTCCCTGGACACACTCCAGCACCTCAATGTCCCTCTTGTCATGAGGGGCCAGAACAGAACACTATACCCTATTGGTGCCCTCACCAGGGCCGAGTACAGGGGGATGATCCCTGCCTTGATCCTGCTGGCCACACTATTTCTGATACAGGCCAGGATGCCACTGGCCTTCTTGTCCATCTGGGCACATGCTGGCTCATGTTCGGGCAGCTGTAAACCACCACTTCCAGATCCTTTTCTGCTGCAGTGATTCAAGATTGGGTTTGAAAGGCAAGAATTAAGTGGATGTTCCATTTGCCAAAGAAGCCCCAAGACAATGAGATTATTGAATAGACTAATGGTCTGATTAAAAATTTTGCTGATGTCTCCTCACCCAGCTGGGACACGCAGCTAGCACTAGAAATTCTTACCATCAATAACCAGTGAGGAAGTTATGGGAGATCCAAAATCAAAGCATTCTGCGCTGAGAAAGCACCAAAGTTAATGACTCCATATGCAACAAAAAGGATCTGTTTCCACTAAGGATACATATAGGCCGACTTGTCAGGCTGAAGCAACTTTCCATTGGTCTTGAGCCCATGACCCCAGCAAAACCTAGGGATTCACATGCTTGGGAGGTCCTAGATGGAAATGGAAGACACTACATTAGCATCTTGTGGATAGTCCTGGATTTCTAACGCAACAGCCCAGTCCTGAGGGACTGAAGGCCATCTTTACACTCACAAGGCAGTGGAGAACTGGACAAATGTCATTCATACTGGGAGAACCAGCACAGACAACTCAGACATGGATGGCAATGTAATGGCAAAGACAATAGTGGGATTCATGGGAATGAGGAGTCTAACATCATGGTAATAGTTTGTTTACCCACCCCTAAGTAAACTCGATTCCTTTCCAACTTTTGTACAGGATGTCAGCATGTTTTGAGTTAACTCAAAACTCAGCTGGACACAGTCCCAGACAACCTGCTGTAGCTGAGACTGCTTGGGCTGGGGGTTGGGTGAGACAGCCTTCAGAGGCCCCTTTCAACCTGAACTACTCTGTGGTTCTAAGCAATCAAAGCCATCATTGTGTGAGGGTATAGTTTATTTGTAGGTAGGTATAGAATTGTTATTAAAGGTGATTCTAAAAATTATTAATTTTACCTTTTCAGCCTCCCAGGTCAGCAGGGTGGGGGAATCTTGCATCTGTTTACAGTAAAACCGTTTCATTTACAATTAAATTACTATGAATAGCCCTGGAAGCAAATTACCCTGAACAACCATTCCGGATTCATTTGTGAAGGTGCCTGCCAGACTGTGAATATTCAGTTACCAGAAGTTAGTCTTGTGGAACCCAATAATGTCTAGAAGCATCATATTTTCTTCTAATCAAACATATGCATGGCATACTTCCAGGCAGTTTACTCATGACTCTTGACAATATACATTGACAATATGCATTAAGGCTGACTATTATTAGAAGAAAAAGAGAAAAAAATAATTAAAAAATCTGTTCCAAATCCATGGACCTCTCTCTGTTAAAGTAGCCTCCTATAAAAAAACATATAATGAAGCAATTATTTATTTGTGCCAAGAAGTTGACTTCATAGATTTTTTTCCTGAACAGTTTTTAAGTATTCTGCCCATCTCATTTCATCTAGGGTAATAGAACTAAAAAGAAAATTTGGGCAGAGTCTTTTATTCTCCCTGTGCTGTCTTAATAAATGGTCTAAAACCTGTATCCTGCATTGCTGAGCCTTGGAAGAAAGAAACTACACTGGCCTTCAGAAATTGAGAGAGGGCTTCTTCATAATATAAACCCTTTTAGCTGTTTAGGAGTTCTCTAGTTTAGATAACGGAATTGAACTAATTAGCACTCTCTGTACTAGGGTATTTGGGATTACCCTTGGAGTTCAGATTTGTAAAAGTCTTTGTTTTACTGAAAAGTCTTTGAAGTTGTTTTAGACCAGTGAGCTTTTGTGATTTAGCTTTGGCCAACAGCCAAACTTTCATCCATCTGTTCAGCTTCCCACCCCCCATCCAGCCTCCAAGGGATGGGGTGGAAAACAAGAAAGAATAGGACTTAGAAAGCTTGTGAGCTGAGATAAAGACAGGGAGATGCCTTACTAATTATCATCACAGGCAAAACAGATTCGACATCTGGAAAATTCATTTATTGAACATTAAATGAAAGTTGCATGGTGAGAGGCAAAAGTAAATATGAAAAAAAAAATTCTCTTCTCTCTCTTCACTCTCCCTGCCCTTGCTGCTGCCCTCTTCCTTCTTCAACTTTGCTCCTTCATTCCTGAGCCACTCAAGAGGGATAGAGAACGGGTGACTGTGGTCAGTGCATAACAGCTCTTCCTTGAGGCTCCTTCCTTCTCCTCATACATTTGACTGCTTCAGCCTGGGGCCTTCCGAAGAGCCGCAGAGAAACCCCAGCCCCGCCGGGGTCCCTCCCTGGCCGCAGGGCCATGCCTGCCGGGCCTCTCCTCGGCCCCGGCCCTGCTCCCGCTGTCCCCTCGGGGCTCGCAGCGCTGTTTCTGGCACGCTTCCCCTGGCTCAGCCNCCTCTGTCCTGAAAGCATTTATTTTACTTTGTGCTTACATGGATAGCTGTAGGTACATGGAAGGTTGCACAGCTGCCAACACCTTGCTGTTCTAAAACCTCTTTCAGCAGAGCTAAAAACCTGCTCTTGTTCCATGAAGCTTACAAAACTGTTCTAGATTAGGTGCAGATTAAAAAAAAAGGAGAGAAAAAAGATAGGTGGAGATTATTTACGTAGCATCATTTTGTGTATGCTTTGATTATATTTTCCTGGATTTCTTTGGGTTTTGGTTTCTCTAATTGAGCAACAGCTTTCTCTGAAATGAATGGGTCTCATCCCAATGGGACCCATTTTTTCCTTTTTATTTTCTTACTTTTCTGTCTGAATTGTATTTTAGATCAATTGTTAGGCAAAATAAGATTATTCTGAAAAGAGTTGGGTGTATTTTTTTTTTTNTTTTTTTTTTTTTTTTTTTTTTTTTTTTTAAATTTGAGTGCAAGTGGGAAAACCTTTACCAGCTTTAAACTACATTATCCCAGACCAGAGCCCCGGTCTTTAAATGAAGTACTTATAAAAATTTAAAGTGCTCTTTTAATTTTAAACCAATGTATGCTGAGATGCCCAGAACCCTGATCACTGCCAAATTTCACTTCCAATAAATTTAAATTGCTTTGTGCAAGACAGAGCGATTTAAAATTATTGGAGTGCTTTAAATTCCATACTGAAGTGCCCATAAAATTTGAAGTCCTCCAATAATTTGAAATCACTCTACATGTTGTACTGCAATCTGAGCCTATTTGAAAACAAACGTCCAAGCATCCTATGCTTTAATTTGCAATGATAAGCAACATTAGAAAATGGCTGTTAGGGATTTACAAGAAACACTGTCCTGGGAAATGGATGAGTCATCATCCTGGAGGTCTTTTAAAAGACATGAAGATGCGACTCTTAGTGACATGGTTTAGTAATGGACTTGGAAGTGATGGTTTACATTCGGAATTAATGATTTTAAAAGTGTTTTTCAACCTAAACAGCTCCACAATTTTACACCATTTCTCAGTGAATTAACTGAAAAATAGCTATCAACAAAATAAGGCAGTATTAAAAGAAGAAAGTTATACTTCCTTTTAAGATAGTAGAATAGTAGCATCATTGTTTTGAGAAGGGGATATGTGGAATGTGAGATCTACAAAATACACACCTCTTGAATATACAAAATATTCACCTCTGTGACAACAATAAGTAGTATAGATGACTGCTATTCAACTGACAATATGCTAGGTACTGAACGTGAACACAAGAGATGTGTCAAGGCAACGCATCCAGATGCCACCTGAATTGTGTTACATAACAATGAAACCAAATTCTACTCTTAATACCACCAATGTACATTTAGAGGGGCTTCCTTGACTTTAGGATTTGCTTTAGAAAACACTTAATAATCTTAGATGATGATATGTGCCTTCCAGGTACCCACACAAGGTAGTTTCCTGTCTTGTCTTATGCACCTTGAACAGATTTTAGTCACCTAGAGAACTAGGAAATAATAATAATAAAAATATATAATCACACAGTATTAATGTTTTGGCATATTATATCTGTTCTCTTTTACACTGTCAACACCTTCCTAAAGCATATATTTAGGTTAGCTTAATTCAAAGGAATTTCAAGAGGAGGTGTTTATTTGGGAAGAGAAAAGCTGTTGATTATTTGCATTAATATTCTATGAGAGATAAAACTCTTGTGAATTTTTTCTGAAACTGAGATTTTCTTCAATCAAACAGGTAGCAAAATCTATTGAATGAAGAAAAAAATTAGATCAAATAGAATTAAAGTGCGTTTTTATGCAAAACAAAAGGCAAAATTGCTGCAGTCATTTTAATCTGTTGAGGAGGCTTATTTTAAGATTTACAATGAGGCAGTTCAGTCTTTAAATTCTAATCTACTCCCATGTAGTATGTTTATTATTTCTTTGTGCACCAAGCAAAACACTGTAATATAATAAATGACAGTTGTCACTTTAACTTCAGAGAATTCATTAGGGTAATTAACTTTCTGTTTATAAGCAAAAAATAATGTAAAATATTCACTATAAATATAATAGAAATACATTGTAGCTACTTGGGACCACACCACATACATGAGGAAATATTCAAGAATCTTTTCCAGCTGTGGAAGCAATGTTGTATAAGCAAAATTGAAACCTCATTAGAAAAAGGAAAACTAACATCCTTTTAGAGGAACAGGTAAAATAAGTTTATTATATGAAAAAATTTATTGGGCGCTTTTGAGCGTTGCACTTGAGCAAATGTCAGTTCCATTATGTCAATCAAGGTTAAAAGACCAGTTATTTTTGGCTAGAGAGAGCTAAGCATGTTCTCTTGCCCATGCCCTACTTTAAGGCTACATGTTCCTGCTAGGGAGATGACAATTGCCTTTGTCATACATTTAAGTGGCAGCAAGCCTTGTTCCATCACAAATACAGTTTATTTCATTTGTTGGCAACGTCAGCAATTATTTGCACCTCGGCTAAGTGACTGAATTTCTGGGATAACCAGACATGAGCCAAAGTACAACTCTTGGCAGAGTAGAGCCATCTATGACCCTCGTTGCTTCCTTTTCTTCCCTCATGCCTTCACAGGAGTGCTGCACAAAATCCTGAACTAGATACAGGGATGCTCCCAGGTAAGTAAGAACACCGATACTCTTTTCAAAGCTGTCAGTGTTACTGAGAGAAATGTCAGTTAAATGTGCCCTTTCTTTTGTTCCAGAGCAAATTTTCTACAACTAGAAAAATTTAGTTCTCAGTGAGAGGGCTACTGGAATTTGTTGTTTAAAACTGCCTCCAAACATTTCTGTTTAATGAAAGAGAGAAGAAAATTCAGCATTGCCTAAGAGTGAATAAAGATAGCTAAATACACCAAAATTTCCTTTCTTTAAAAATTATTTTGCTTAGAAGAGAGATCACATTTATTCCTCCCTGCATATATATTGACTGTCACAGGCAACTAAGTAACACACAGTTGTTTTGTGACTTCCTCACAAAAATGGAATTACATTTAATAAACTTAAAAACTGACTGCTTTAAAGTAACTAAAAGAGTGATATTTTCCTGAACTATACAACAAGTTTTCCTGAAACATAAAAGGAACCTGAAAAGTCATTGCACAAAATTTCCAACAAGTTGATATATTGGACAGGGGAGTGAATGAAAAAGAAACAAACATCAAAGTCATGGCATGACATTAAAAAATTAGTAAATCCCACAGATTTTTGATAGGACAGAGCAATCATCTGACTGGGCATAAGAAAACTATGGAGAGAGGTCAGAAGAAGGACAGGCTGATTTAAATATTTTGGGGGAACAATGATAATATCTTGCATCTTCCGATGGGTTATCTGCTATGAGGTGCTGCTGAAGAAAAATCTTAGACTAGATATGCCACTGTTGGTCCCACTCTAGCATCATCATGAGTCTTATACTTCTTTTGTCAGTTTTAGTAATTTGTGCACTTCAAGGTGCTTTACTTTTTAAATGGACTTAGTTTTCAAAAACTGAGCTTAAAAAACAAGCTCCAGCTTGAGCTTGCTATGAAAGAGGTTTTCCTAAGGACTGTTTGTTCACATACTGGTATTTGTTGAAAGTAAGGATAGGAATTAGCCAGTTTACAGTTTTGTTTGGTTTTGGGCTTGTTGTTGTTTTGGTTTTTTTTTAGTTAAGGCTTTGCTGAGTACATTAACAGTCTTGTCATTCTTTATGTTTAGTATGATGCAGCTCAAGGTGATGAATATAACAAGACAAAAAGACTTTAAAGATGGTCACAGTTTATTTTGTAACTAATTCTCACCACTTAAAATTATTCTTAAACCTGACATTTTGGCAGAATTATTCTTAAGCCTGACATTTTAGTGAACCACACTCACAACAGATTATATCTTCTGTTATCCAAAAATGTCTCAGTGGCTCAATTCCTAGCAGCTATCTCCCTGCTTGACTAAGCAATAATTTTTTAGTTACTGCAGGTCATACCAGGCTAAAAGCAGTCATTTAGACTTTCCATCACTGAATAAGGATATATGTTCTTGCAACACTTTATCTGTTCTGTCTAAAATGGTAGTTAAACTTTGTATAACCTTAAAGTTTCAGATAACTCTAATTATAGGAATTTTTTTTGTACAATGAGTGAGAGTTTTATATCGAATTTGCAAAAGTATGATTCATATGATGGCTGCAAATAGCACCACTTGTTGCTAGGTGAAAATCTACACTGGCAAGAGTGAGAACAAAAAGTTGATCCATGGCCAAGAGAGAGTGTTACTTCTGAACTAATCTAGAGGGAAAGAATAGCTGAGATCAAATGGAAAAGCAGATAATTTCAAACTAACTTCTATTTTGTTGTTTTCTGTGGTGGAGAGGAGGTGATGCTTGGTTTGTTCTTTTTTAACAAGCATAATGAATTTTGTAGACAAAACAAATGTATCTCTCTCCTATCTGGTCAAAAGCACTGAGTACAGCACCAGAAGGTGAATCAGTGGAAATAGATAAGAGGAAATTAGTAAAGATTGTGAAAAAACTATCCAATTAACTAAAAGGAGGGCAGCTTTGACATTAGCTTCAGCATTGGGTAGATAATGGGATTTTTTTTTTTTTTTTTTTTTTTTTTTTTTTTCCTCCCCT
>VZTR01028492.1:11485-32945 GCA_013400775.1 Chaetops frenatus
TGCATTTAAGTAGTAAATAAAATTTTCAGAAATGTTGTGACACAAATAGCAAATTGTGGGTATTCTTGACAGGGAGAATGTTAAAATAACATTAAAGAATGTTTGTTTTCTGTAAACTAGAGTAATCAAAATAAATTTTAAAGCTGATAGGAGAAGATGCTATGTTCTACATCAATGTAATTACAGAGATCAGTGTTAACCTAAGATGATACTAGTGGAACTGGCCAGAGAAGATGGAGTATTGCAGTTCATTTCTGAATGATGTGAAGTGCCAATATATTACAGCTGATAATAACATCATCCTTTCTTAACAGAGAGAAATACTAGTACAATTGAACATGCTTAAGTAAAACATCCTGTGAAATGCTCTGCATAATTCTGACCACTGACTTTAAAAGAATTAATATTCAAACCAAAACAACTACAGGATGAATCCGGAATTTGAGCAGCTCATCATAGTGAGAGTGACTAGAAGATTATTATTTCTCTGAGAGGAGAAAATTGTTCATTATACCCTTATTCAAGGGTAAAATATCATGAGAGTTGAAAATCTATTTAAATATGATATTAACCCAAGAATATCCATATGCCAAAATTATCTTC
This sequence comes from Chaetops frenatus, assembly GCA_013400775.1. Taxonomy (NCBI): domain Eukaryota; kingdom Metazoa; phylum Chordata; class Aves; order Passeriformes; family Picathartidae; genus Chaetops; species Chaetops frenatus. Next base: position 12,089 of record VZTR01028492.1, read on the forward strand.
TTTCTGTGATGAAGATAATTTTTTTTTTTTTGCACTGTTCTATGGAAACACCTAAACATTTCATTGTGCTAGAGCAACTTGAAGTGTGTCAGTATCAATAGTCTAACTTTATAGTTTTCCTTAGTCTTTTATTCATAAGCACTACATTAACTCACAACGTGTACTTAACATGGCTTTGAGATGAAAGTTCTAAAAGTTAAAGAAGGGCATATAAAACACATACAAGGAAATGCTTAAAGTATTTTTCTTTCTTACAAGTTATTTTATATGATATGTCAGTGATGTCAGTGCTAAATTTCTAAGACAATTTCCTTTCAGTGTAAAGTACAATTTTCAATCCACAAAACATTGTCAGAATTTCTCTGTACAGATGCAATTTTATTTGAAAATAAAGTCACAAAGGAATTTCAATAAAATAAAGATATTCTGCTTTGACTATATTGAAAGAATACTTTCCAGCTGTCATTCTTAAAATTTATGTTGAACATAAATGATCTGATCATATGAGAATTTTTTTCTTTTTTTTTTTCTTTTTTTTTTTTTTTTTTTTTTTTGCTTTTACAAGGGTTCTGCTTATTTCTACCCATTTGTTGCATTCTCATGTCTTAAGAGGGTACTGAAAGAATTAGAAAGGAACTAAGACAACACAAGCAAATTCAGGAGGGAATTACAAATGGCTATCAGCAAGAAAATTGAAATTGACAGGCTTGAGAATGAAAATAGAACTAAAAAGGAAAGGGTAAAACTAAGGTGATCAGTGAAGCTCTGAACTTGAGTATTTCAAATTGGACTAAACTGTTCATTTGGGTTCTCATAGTCTATTATACTGTTTCAACCATAAAATGGTCATTTAGGAATGTGCCAGCATACTTAGTTTGATATTTGTGGGGAAACTGAATACATATATTTGTATAATACAATGGAATCTAAAATTTTAATTTTGGCTTATATCTGTTGAATATACTGGAAAGGTTTCTACTAAATTTAATAGAATAGAGTGACAAAATTCTGAATTTCACTGACATGCAATTATGATTTTCTTTCTGTCAGTCTGGAAATTTTAGGATTTCTATCTAATTGGTAAGGTTATGGAAAATTCATTGGTTCTGATTTCAGTGAAATTTAGTTAAACTTATTTCAGACAGCATTGCTACATAAAAAGGTGGATTTTCAAGCAAAATCACTGATGAAATCATCCTAATCTACTAAATACTTATTTATTCCATACCCCATAGAATTTTCCCATAGGCTTGTTACACAGTCAGAGAATTATTAAGGCTGGAAAAGACTTTTAAGATCATAGAGTATGCCTGTTACCCCATGACTGTCATGTCCACCACTAAAACACATCTCCAACTGACACATCCACAGATCTTTTGACCACTTCAAAGGGTGGTTATTACACCACTTCTTTTGGCAGCCTGTTCCAATGCCTGACAACCCTTTCCATTAAGCATTTTTTTTCCTAATATCCAATCTAAACCTCCCTTGTCACAACTTGAAACCATTTTCTCTTGTTCTGTTTTGTTTTTGTTTTTTTTTTTTTACTTGCGAGGAGACACCAACTCCCACCTCACTACAACTGCTTTTCAGGTCTCTGTATAGAGTGATATGGTCTCCTGTGACCCTCCTTCTCTCCGGCTAGACAACACCAGCTCCCTCAGCCACTTCTCAGAGCTGTTACCCAGACACTTCACCAGCTTTGTTGCCCTTCTACGGGCATGCTCCTGTACCTCAGTGTCTTTCTTGTTGTGAAGGGCCCAGAACCAAACACAGGGTTGAAGGTGTGGCCTCACTTGGTCCAAGTACAGGGGGATGTTCATTGCCTTGGTTCTGCTAAGCACAATATTTTTGTCATAAGCCAGGATGCCATTGGATTTCTTGGCCACCCGGGCACAGGCTGGTTCATATTAGTTGGATATCAACCAGCACCTTCAGATCCTTTTCCATCAGATAACTTTTCAGCCACTCTGCCCCCATCTTGCAGTGCTGCATGGGGTTTTATAGCCAAAGTGCAGGATGAGGCATTTTTTTCAACCTCACACAATTGGCTTTGCCTCATCAATCCAACTTGTCCAAATTCCTCTGCAGATCAACATGCCCACCCAACTTGGCATCACCTCTAAACTTGCTGAAGGTGCGCTTGATCCCTTCATCCAGGTCATAGATAAAGATATTAGGAAAAGCTGGCCTCAGTGCTGAGTCCCAGGGAAGCCCACTGGAGGTAACACCATCCATCACTGCTCTTTGGAGTCTACCATCCAGGCCATTTTTAACCCATTGAAGAGTACACCCAACCAAGATGTGAATGGCTAGTTTCTCCAGGAGAATATTGTGGAAGACAATCAAAAACTTTACTAAGATCTGAAGAGACAGCGTTCACAACCTTGTCAGGTCACCTTGTTATAGAAGGAGACCAGGTTAGTCAAACTGGACGTACTTTTTATTAACCCATGCTGGCTGGGCCTGATATCCTGATTGTTCTGCAAATGATGTGTGATTGTACTCAAGATGACCTGCCCCATGATCTTTGCCAGCACAGAGGTCAGTCTGAATGATCTGTAGCTCCCTGGATTCTACTTCTGGCTCTTCTTGTAGATGGGTATTATATTTGCCAACCTCCAGACATCTGTGACCTTCCAAGTTATCCAGGACTGCTGATAAATGAAGGAGAGTGGTTTGGTGAGCTCTTCTGCCAGCTCCCTCAGTACCCTTGGGTGGAGTCCATCTGGCCTCACAGACCTGGGCAAGTTTATGTGAAACAGCAGGACACTATTTCCTCCTGGATTATGGGAACTTTGCTCCTCATCTCTGTCTTCCAGCCCAGGGGGCTGGGTACCCTCAGGACAACTCAGTCTGGCTACTAAGGCAAAGAAGGTATTACATCTCTCAGCTTTTTCATCACCCTTTGTTACTCTATTTTCCCGTACATCCAATAAAGCATGGACATTCTCCATATCCCTCCTGTTGTTGACATTTGTAAAAACATTTTTGTTGTCTGTAATGGCAGCAGCCAGATGATGTTCTAGCTGAACTCTTGCCCTTCAAATTTTCTGTCTGCATAATCTCATGACATCTTTGCAGTCCTCCTGAGTAGGCTGCTCATTCTTCCAAATCTAATAAACTCACACTTTTTTCCTGAATTCCAGACACCTTCTCTTCAACCAGGCAAGTCTTCTTCCCTGTGGCTCATTGTTTGGCATTTGGGGACAGTCTGGTCCTGATTTTTTTCCCCTTCCCCTTCAAACCTAGTGTAAAGCTCTCACTGTAAAAGTGTAAAATTATCTCTTCTAAGCACTGAGTAAAGATCTTTTTCCTCTTTTGAGACACTGTACCCCATCTGTTGCCAGCAGTCCTGATGTTGCCTAAACCAATGTGTGATCAAAATTAGGACACTGGAATAGTCAAAAATGCATGTCTAATGCAGCAGGAGAAACAATTGCTTGTTTCAACATTAAGACAACTGGTGGCAGAAGATGAAATATCTGTCATAATGCTTGCTTTGAAAGCTAAATACAGATCACTGAAATTTAGGAAGAGAATATGTACAATTTTGAAGACCTTTCACTGCCTGTAAACTTTTAGAACTTTGCTTGTGTTGTGTGTGGATGGAATAACACTCCAGTCAAGCACAGATTGGAAGAGATGTAGCTGGAAAGCAACCCAGCTGAAAGGGGCTTGGGGCTGCTGCTCAGCAGCAGCTCAGTTTCATTCAGCTGTGTGTGCCCTGGCAGTCCAGAGGGTAAACCACATCCCAGCGTGTACCAACACCTCACCAACCTGTCAAAAGAGGAGATTATCCTGCATATGGTGTGGTCTCACCTTGAGTACTTAAGGGAAGATGTGAAGGACCTTGAATGTGTCCAGGGGAGGGCAACCAAGCTGGTGAAAGGGATGGAAGGAGTGTCTACTGCCAAGTGGCTGAGAACTTTAGGCTAGTGTATTTTGGGGGAAAGGAGGATAGAGGGAGACCTCATTGCTCTCTACAGACACCTGAGGAGGGGTAGGAGAGAGGGATGTGCTGATTTCTTCTTCCTGTTATTCAGTGAGAGCATGCATGTGAATACTTCAAAGCTGTATTAGAGGAGGTCTTACATATTAGGAAACATTTCTTTACCAAGAGGGTGGTCAAACAACAAAACAGGTTTCCTAGAGAGGTGGTTGATGCCCCATTACTGTCAGTGTTTGAGAGGTATTTAGACAATTTTCTTAAATATATACTTTAGCTTTTTGTTAGCTCAGATGTGGTCAGGCAGTGGGACTAGATGATTGTTGTGGGTTCCTTCCAACTGAAATATTCTATTCTATTCTATTCTATTCTATTCTATTCTATTCTATTCTATTCTATTCTATTCTATTCTATTCTATTCTATTCTATTCTATTCTATTCTTATTTTTCTTACCCTGTCTTGGCTGAGGGGCAGATAAGTACTTGTGAAGAATTTTCTCCTCCATTCTAGTGTAAGATATGGATAGAGCAGAGCAGGAAATTCACAGACCTGGATGCTGGTCTGCAGCATGGCAGATAGCAACAAATGCTGCTTTTTAGCACTGAGTAGCACAGTTCTACACATCTAAGGAAGATCCCTGATGCCATGGCTCTACTCTGTTTTGTTTGAATAGATTGGAAAAGAGAATGAATTTCTTTATGGTTAGCTCTCCATGGAAAACATAAGAAATTAAAGTTATTGCCTGAGAGAGAGAGAACAGCATGAGATTATGATAGCCTTTTTTTCTCTGCTACTGGTTTAAACAGGAACAAAACAAAACAAAACAAAACAAAAAAACCCCACCAAAACAACAGATGATTTTCCTATCAAAACTTGACAAGATAGGTAAAGAGGATTTATACAATAAGGTGTCCAGCAGAAAATCCAACAAAGAAAATCAATGTCACTACCCAATTGCAACTGCTATTAAGTTTTGATACCTATCTGTGAGGTCTAGCAAGTGTTAATGTATTAAATGTGAATACTTGGATGATGGGTTAATAGATGTGTCATCATTGATCTCAAATTTAACATTCAGTTTTATAACTTTACATAGATACGCTAAGTAAGAGCTGATTTTTTTCTTTTTTTTTTTACCATAATCTACCTTCTGTGCATGTACAGAAAATGAGGGAAAGAGAATTCTGATACTGTTTTACTTGGTTGTTAGGTAACATTCTTGCATAGTGTTGTAACTATATTTCTTGGAATTGTCTATTGCACTTGAAATTTCAGTCTTCAGCCTTGAATCAAGAAATATATATTTGTGTTTTATTTGCACAATGTGCCTTGAAGTATTTGGCAGGGAAACTTAATGCCCTTCTGTCAGTATTTCATACCAAATAACTCTCAAAATTTATTTACATATCTATTAGTAATTAAAAATGTTTTTAGTGGAAAAGGTGTTGTTTGAAAGACAAGGTTTGCAGTGCTAGAATTGTCAGTTTGCAGATTATCTCAAAAAAATAATATTCAATGTTTTCTCAATGCAATTTAAAGAACGATTTCAAAATGTCACAAAACATAACAGGGAAAAGTGGCTTCAAAACATAACAGGGAAGAGTGGCATTCAAAGTACAATGATTTTTTTTTCCCCAATTATTAACGGGTTATAGCAAAGTTAAAGCTCCATATAGGACCTTTAAAAATTACTTGTTGTCATCAATACTTCATTTTCCACATATTATTAAAGTAAATTGCATTGTATTAATAAAAATGAAAGGTATGACTGTAATTCATTGACATAATTCTATGTCAAAGTTCTAAAGTTCCATTAAGAAATAATTCTGTCTTCTCTGTCCTCTTTACTTGTCTGTCAGAACACTTCCATTGGAATTACAGTCTTGCTATGTACCTTTCAGTGTATTTTACAGTACATTCAACAGTTTTCTATTTATTAGTGCACCAAAAGTAACTGAGAAAAGACATGTTGTCTTGCTTCTCTTCAGCCTGACAGTCCATGTAAATATAGCATATTATTCAATGGTCTTTAAGTAGTGCACACAAAATAACTGATTCAACTTGAGCCTAAAAGCAGCAAAGTTCAGCTGCTTTATCACAGTGTGGTTTCTTTTACTTTTTTCCATACTATCCCCACCTTATTTATATGAGTGTGAAATTACTCTAAACTAACAACACCCAACCTGACAGGATTTTTTGAGATAGTGCTGTGGTATTAGTTCTTACATCACTCATCTTGCCAGCAACGAGCATCAGAGTCATGACCAGGAGGTGACAGAGGTCAAGAACAGAGAGCAGGAAAAAACTCCCCTGTGCCATGATGGCAGTCAGCTTCTGCAATGCTCTCCTGAGGTGTTCAACACATGGCACAGCTGGAGGTACCTTCAGTCTATTGTAAATTACAGCCCATGTCTAAACCAGCATGTGTCCCATCCACAATTATCTAGAGAAGGGTGTTAAAGCTCTCAGTCTATTTTTACTGATTCATACCTGGGAGCTAAGGAAGATATTTCCTCCTTTTTAAATTTGCACTGCTGCTGTTGGAATTAATATGCATTTGCACACCTGAACAAAAAATAGAAATCCTCTAGAAGAGAATAATGTTATATGTTTTAATTGGAAATAGCAAAAAAAAAAAAAAAAATTAAAAAATTAAGCAGAAAACACAGGAAACAATTTCAAAATGTAAAAATCTCAATGTTACATCAGTTTGGGACCAGGCTGTGTCCATATTGCAGTACTGTGTATGAAACAAACCTGTGCCAAATTTCTTTTCCTGAATTAAGCCAAAAGCTTTTAATATAGACGAAATATAGAAAAATGTCAGCCACTTAGTTCCATAGAAGTAGTGATCAGAATGTTTGCCATTGCAATGCAGCACCAGACATGCTGTTGCCCAGTAACACCGGGCAGGAGAAGGTGTCTGAGAGATGGTGATATATATCAACCACTGCAATATCAATTGGCAAAAGCTGGCTGTACTACATTTCAGGGAAATAAATAGTGGGCAGAAGCTTTCTTAGTGTCTCCATCAGGAAAAGCAAAATTATTAAAGCATTGAAGGCTAAATTTTAGTTTAAATATATACTAAACTATTAAAGAAGACCATAGTCAATGAAATATATGTATTTTTTAGAAGGAAAAAAAACAAATTGAAATTGAAAACAAAAGGAAAATAAGGAATCTGAGACTATGCTGCAGAACTTCCTCTCCTTTATTTGGGTTGACCCGATAATAAGCTAAGGCTAAACAGAGCTAACACTTTTTACAGCAGACCTCTGCTAACCTTTATTGGGACCACAAAAACAAGAATGCCCTTAAGAAAACTATTAAGCTAAGCATGTGAAGGGAGTTAAAGCTGTGTTATATGTCTAGCCAATTACCCTTTCAGCCATTACTTTCTGGCTCTATATTAGAACTTGGTGAATTCCTTGAAATAGACCATGCATTATGTTTTAGCAAAAACCTGTCTTCCATCCAAAAATACTTATTTGATAGAAAAAGACTCAAAAGCTAAATATGAATCCTCTAGTCTTGCAACACTAGGAAACAGGCACAGATATATGATTAAGCTGTAGAGAAAGACTGAGAGTTGATACTGTTATAAGGGAAAGAGACCACATCTTTCCTTAGCAGATCTTGAATAGTGCAGCCAGGGAGGGGGTGAACGCTGAGACTAGCTGAAAGGATCAGTGCAAGACATGTATTTATATCCTGTAGGATTGTCTCTGATATCTTACAGAATCCCAGCCCTAGAAAGAACTCAGAATAGACCTTGTTCACCTTTCATTATAGAAAAGGTGGAGAACTAATGTAACTGTCAAAAGGAAAAATACCAGCAGAACTCATGAAACCTAGAAGGGCCCCCAGCAGAGCTGCGGGAGGGGAAGGCTCAAGATTTGCACCAAGAAAAGAAAAGGCAAGTTTAGGATTCCAGATATCTTTGCAGTGAAGCAACTTTCAACCCTCTGAGGACATTTGAGACAGGGGTTAATCTTGTCTCCTAAAGCAGAGTAATCTGTGAGAGAAGTATATTCTGCTGATATAGGTCTCCACATTCTTAAAAGAATGCTTGGCAAAGTAAAAATATTTCATAACAAGTGAATGGAAGGTCTCAATTTTCTTATATATCTGATGGAACCATTAAATCAAGATCTCGATTTAGTTCTTGCAAATAGATTAGTCTTTACAAACCAAAGACAAGGTGCTAATCCAAGCTATAGTAATGGTTCTGGAGACAATCCCATTTCTTTACCTAATGCATTTTTTTTTGGCAGAGAAATGATCTTGTTTCTTTGTTAAACTACTGGAAAAATAAATTAAGGAGAAGTCATGTTTCTGTTCGCAAGGAGGGTATTTCCTGATTAACTGAAGCTAACAATTACCTTTAAAACTGAACCTTTTCTAAAAAGTGAAGCCTTTAGAGCATCAAATAGACCATAAAGGCTATTTTATAGCTGACTCTTGAAGTGTATTTGTAAGTACAGTCACCCTATAAAATGCTGTTAATTATAATTATAAATAAGAATGATCTATAAAGCCCTATGCAGTTTTTACAGCATTTTGAGTACCTTTTTTCTTATAAAAATGATATTTTTAAATTACTGAGCACTGCAAGCTTTGGAATATGTGCTTGATTTCCATAAGTAGGTAGTTACAAGGTTAACCATAATTTTTGTGGAGGGCTGCCTTTGGCTGGCTGCCATATGCCACACAGCTGCTATATTACTCCCCATCCTTAACTGGCCAGGGAAGAATATAAAGTAAAAAATCAAGATAAAGGCAGGGAGATCCATTACTGTTACTGAAATGGGCAAAACAGATTCGACTTGGGGAACGTGTATTGATTGACAATTAAAAGAGTACAACATGGTGAGAAGCAAAGAAAATATGAGAAAACACTCCTGACACTCACCCCTTCCCTCTTCTCAGGCTCAGCTTTTCTCCTCTCCTGACTGCTATACCTCATCCACCCAAGCGGTGCAGAGGGATGGGAATGAGAAGCTGCTGTCAGACTATAGCAGCTCCTTTGCTATTTTTTTTCCTCGCACTTTTCCCTGCTCCAACGTGAGTCTTTCCTGCGGGCTGCAGAGAAACCCCAGCGCCGCCGGGGTCCCTCCCTGGCCGCAGGGCCATCCCTGCCGGGCCTCTCCTCGGCCCCGGCCCTGCTCCCGCTGTCCCCTCGGGGCTCGCAGCGCTGTTTCTGGCACGCTTCCCCTGGCTCAGCCCTGGCTGCCGGGCAGCGTTTTGCCCTCCCTTGGCCAGGCTTTCTTTCCCCGGGGCTCTGGCCCGGCCGCCCGTGGCTGAGGGGCTCAGCCGTGCCCTGCGCTGGGGCCGCTGCAGCCGCCTGTGACCGGCTGCATTTCTTATGTAATGTTGTTACAAGAAACAGGAATTTTGTAATGAGGTCTCAGTATGTAATTCCTATGGAACGGGATGGATGCTTTAAACCTGGCAGTTTGCAAAGGCATAGGAGTTCCCACTTTTCTTAGTATTGTGTGACTATCATAAGGAAATGGTGAAGGATTTTGATGAAAAGGTGAAGAAAATAACACCTGTATTGTATTTGGACAGGATTATTATCATGTGTCGCTTCTATAAACCTGTTGCAAACAAATGTTTTGATTTGCTAATGGCTGGATATTTTGGAATAATGAAACAGACTGATACAGCTCCCTTGCAATTAACGGAGTACAAGCTTGTGACATTTGTTATCTGACTGTTAATCCCACGTTTACTTTTTTGTTTGTTTGTTTGTTTGGTTGGTTTTTGTTTGTTTGTTTGTTTGTGTTTTGTTTTGTTTTGTTTGTTTGTTTGTTTTCAATAAATACATTTTGGATTAACATGTGCCTTTGACATCATGGCAGTAATAAGCATTCTCAGTATACCTATTCCCCTAGCAGGTGTTTGTGTTAATAGCTTAGGATCTGTGGCTGCATCATCTTTTCAGTCAGATAATCTGAATTCACTTGAGCAGTTCCACTGCAATCAATTGTTACTGACCTTTTTTCTGCCATTGTCTGGCTTACTGGACAGCAATTCAAACTTTTTTACTTTGATTCCCTAGATTAATTTCAATTTTGGACCCTGAAACTGAGTATAGTTTTGCGGTTTTGATGTTTTTCTTGTAGAAGTACTGTGCAGGATAAGTGCGTTCAGGTATTCTAGCATATGTAAGAATTATGCTGACTTTTGATAAAGAAACTTATTTTTTCATTCTAAAATAACAGCCCTTGAAAATAAATGACCCAGGAAACCTAGAAAAAATAAAACATATTTTTGTGGCAAAAATATTAATATATTGATGATAAACTGGTTACTAATACATAGAGAGAATGTTAATGACATGATTTCTTTACATAATTATGATCAGCAAAACCAGAATAAAGCAGAATCTGTAACTGCAAACCAATTAGGCAGAAAGTGAATAATCTGGGAATTTGGGAGACATTACAATTAGCACAAGAAACACAGAAATCACTGTGTTGGAAAACAGCACTGTGACCCCACTGACATCCTTGTCTTCTTCCCATACTCCATCTCTGTTATACAATGATTATACAATGGAAAAACGATTTCCAGGGGGTTCGCTTTTTCTACCAATGTAATTGATCAAACTTTATTTACTCTCCTTGTGAATTAGAACACAAGTCAGCCTTCATCATCACCCTGGATATTTTTAGAAAAAATAAATTCATGGCAAACATTGATCTGGTGGTTTCTCATTAACCTCTCACATTCCAGTCCATTTGCAGACTTTCTAAGCTATAGATTGCCCTAGAATCAAAAATCCTACCTTTGACAATGTGCCTGATATCCTTTTTAATGTATTTCTATCACATGGTCTTACTACAACCTTTGGCAATTAGTTTCAGAAATCCCATTCATGGGAAAAGAAAAAATATTTTTATCTTCTTGCACATTTTTAAACTTTTGACTTCTATTGGTGTATTTTTCATTTTTAATTTTTTTTTCTGCAATGCAATATTTAAATTATCATTTCCTATTTGTATTCTCTGTGCCACACCTGATTTCATTGATATTTATTAAGGTTTTAGTAATCTCCATCTTTTTTTCTCAAAAGCGAAATAGAGCAGAACTCTTCAGTCAGAGGTATTCTTTATATCCAATGACATATGTTGATTTTTTTCCTAAACTTTTTCCCCTAGTTTTTTGTTTGTTTAGTTGGATGTTTGTTTTGTTTTGTACTGGCTGGGGGTTTTTTTGTTCGTTTGGTTTTTTGTTTGTTGTTTTGTTTGTTTGTTTGTTTGTTTTTAATGCCTAATATGATGGCTAAACTGTAATTAAATCGTAAAACAGGTGTATTGCTAATGCAGGATATGAAAAAATTAAAATAATCGCCTCCTCCTTCCAATGTTTTCCACATTGAGACATGTCTGAAAATGTTTTCTCCATGATAGATCCATTGTTACTGAAACTTCAATTTATTGTATTAAACAGCTGTGAATTTCACTTCTGCTTTGAACTAGCTTATTTCCTTTATATCAACAAACATTAGGGATCAGTTATTGTTTGGAATACAGATTTTTAAGGCCAGCTTGCATACTACTATTTCTTCAAAATCTCTGCACACCTGAAAGAGAGTAAAAGAGCCACTATGTTGAGCTATAGTTCAGGAAAGCAATATTATCAGATGTTTAGTTGCTAACAAAGAAACCAAACACCCGATAATATTGTGATAACTATCGATTGTTATGGTATCTATCCATTGTACATAGGATGGAAATCTAGAAGTACCAGACTTGCAGGTTGAGGCAGAAAAAATTCAGTACCCCAATACTTTAGCAGTGTTTTGAATGAGTACCAGGAAAGAATATGTGCCTGGAAGGCAGCAGATGACTCCCGAGGAATTAGGTTTCACTGGAAAGGCAGACTGACAGCTATAAGCAAGAAACTTGTTTTATTAAGTCGCTTTCCCAAAAGCGTATTTCTTGAGTAGTATAAAGATAGAATTGATTATGTTAGCAACACGAAGGTATTGAACAGGACCTGAATTAAAATCCAGCAACTGTGCCTTTTCATGGGGAAAAAAAAAAATCGAAAAACAAAACCAGAAGAGAAGCTTTGGATCTCATTTTTGTTTTGTAGCCAAATCTGTGTTCTTTTGATCTGTTCTTTCCTTTGGTTGCTTTTTAACTCTTCCCAATAATTCAGGCGAAGAAAGAGCAAAGATTAAGAATGCTGTTCTCATAGCCTAATTTGTTCACAGTGATCATGGCAGAGAATAAAATTTTCCACAATGTCTATCTGTTTATAGAAAATTTTCTTTCTTCTCAACAAGGCAAAAAGGCAAAAAATAAGGAACAAAAAGACCCCCCTCAAATCATGGTTTTGTTAGCTTCATCATTCCTTGCTGAAAAATTGGACTTTTCATGTAATTGAAAGATAGAACTGTCTTCATTATTTCAGCACTTACATAAGCTGCTCACGACTTACCTGGATACAGATGCCAGTCCTATTTTAACTCTCTGCTCTAGTCTAGACAACTTGTCTTTTAGGCTATTTTTCTCATAGAAATTAAGGAGTGTAAAGGACGGATAATGACAGCCCCAACAGGCAAAGCACGCTCCTTCAGTGCATGTGTTCTAGAGTCTCAGAAGTCCAACAAGCAAGAGCAATAATGAGCACAGAGGATAACAACAATTATGAAAAGTACAGGGAGATTTTGCTAGAACTAAGCCCTAAAGAACCAGTAGGTAATAGAAACCACACCAATCCCCTAAGTGCTATTTTTTTATCTATAAATATTTTCAAAGAACTAAACCACTATGAAGTTATCAATACTAAAATAACAAAAAATATTCTTAAATAAATCTATTATTATTTCCTAAATGCTGACTAGTAAAGATACTGTACAGATCTGTAGAAATTACTTTATTGACCTTGTTGAATGGTAATAATCCTTGAACCAGGACTCTCTTATTTGAAATATGATTTGTTATACTGTTTAATTTTAAAATAACAATCAGACTTGGTAATCTTTGTAGATTTTGCACAACTAACAGAGTCCAACAAAGGTTCATGTACAAACTATATAGATAAGAGTTTGGGGTTCCCTCCACAGTATATTTAGCTGACAGCAGTTTTGTAGTTCTAATTAGTATTTTTTCAAAACATATTTTAAAAGTGTTACTTTTCAAGAAACTAGTACAAAAACATTTCAGGGATCAATATTTATCCTGCATTAAGATCTTAAAAATCTTATATAATTTCCAATTTTAAAAGATAGTACAAAAGTAGTTATTCTAAATTGCATGCTATACATGATAAGCTACATTCATAAAGAAATTCCTCTTAGATCAAGAAACATTTCTTTTTTGAGTCCACATGGAAATTTTGTGTTTGGATGTGTTTTTCCCTGATCACACTGGAGTACCTCAGAACAGCTATATATTGTAAAATCTCACTCTGTATTCATTCTTTTATAAATGTAGAATAATAAGCATATAGTGAGAGGATTGTTTAATGAACATTATAATACTAACAAAAATTAAAAAGCTCTCACTTCTAGTATTCATAGTAGAAAAGCATTTTACTTAATACAATTCTTTGATTATAAAAAATATTTGAAGTTTAACTTTTTTATTTCTTACAATTTGTACTCAGGCAGCTGGAAATTATCTGCTAGGTTTTGAGACTAGTAGCTGAAAAACTCAGACTTTGGCACAGGCAATGCTTTTCTGAATCAAATGACTAATTTTGCTGGTTAGTGCATCACAGTAAAGCTCAAGAATCCCTGCAAGAGACAATTAAGACATAACATTTCCACACGGTATTTCCCCTGCAACTCTTGACAGTTAGAGGTCAGCCTGGCCTGAAATAAAGGGATTTATATCTTTTCCTTGGGTCCATTGCTTTGTACATGGTTAGAGAGCTGAAAATGAAAGTTAAAATTCATTGGAAATGCTGTGTGGGATCAGTTAAAATTCTTAATTATGTTGGTCCAGATCCACAAAAAGATCCATAGAATGTAGGTGTTCAAAGCTGTCATACACTCTGCAAAATATTTAGGTGCCCTAAGATCCAGTTGCAGCATTTCAAGTTAGTAAATTTCCCTCAAGAATATTTTTTCTGTCCTGATCTTTGCTGAATTTCTTCACAGGTTTGAGTTGTTACTGTTGAAAGCAATGATAAATCTGCAGGTATTGCAAATATATGATTAGTTCTATCAGAGGTTTATTTGGAAGCAACATTAAGAAATAAGGAAAAAGTACCATTCAGCAAATTGCTCCCTATAGAAAAGATCACTCTTCTGTTTGGATAAGAAAACATTTGAAATCAGGTCTTCCAGTGGCTTGAAAGGGCAACGTTCTGCTTCACTTCAGGAAAGCATTTCCGTCTTGGTTTAGATCTGACAAAACCCATGGTTTCACCAATGTTTAAAAGTACATTTCCTAGAAAAGTCATTTAGCCTCTCATTTAGCTGATAAGACATTGGACACATTTTAGAGAGATAGTAACAGGTTGAAACATATGTGTGATTGAATATTGCAAATTCTTACAGTAATAAAATAATTATAGAACAAGAAATTTTACTTCATTTTTCTTTTCATTAAAAGAAAACTTTCATAGAAGTGCAGTAGGTCTTTGACCTGTGGCAGAATGGAGGAGAGTGGGCCATACAGAAAATTAGTTGTATCTTGTAGCACAGCCTCCTTTTAATATTACCAAATTTTGATAATTCTCTAAACATGGACAATGACTCAGGTTTAGAAAGAAGATAATGTTTATTCTGCACAGGGCATAAGGTAGAAGCTTTCCACAAATTGAGCACACCAAGGAGGGAAACAAAAAGGATTCATGCACTAAAATTTACACAAACCCTCCTATCTAATACATAGTCAACATCTACATAATACAGCCATTTAGCTTGGGCTACCTTATGCAATATTTCTGACTGCATCTGCATGGGCCTCTTCCAGGTCTCTAGTGGTCTCTGGGGGTCATTTTGGGAGGTGTTCCCTACTCAGTTTCAAGCAAAGTTCAGCTTAGGATGCGCAGAACACAGGATTGTGTGCCAAATAAAATGTGATCTGCAGTTCCAGCCTCACATCTTCTTAAAAAATTGCCAAACAGGACATAAAATATAAAAAATTCTATAAACATTAAGCAACATCTGTTTAACACACATGATAACATATATTTGCATTTAAAAGGGGGTTTAAAGGTGAGAATGATACCATCAGATTACATTTACAACAAAATAAATGGAAGGGACTGAAAATTCTGCTTAAAGACATCACTATGAAGTTCCTTTTCTTGAGGAATATATTACTTGCAGATCTAGACACAGGCACAAGATTTATCTGCTCTGTAGGAATCAGATCACATCTGTAGGAATCAGCATTGAATGGTTCTGCATTACTTTTTATCATGACCTCATAGTAGTTATACCTTTAGTAAGATAATTTCTGTTTTCTAGAAGTTGAAAGGTGGTGACTAGGCAATTCCAGGGAGCTGTTTCAGGGAGTGGGGGAATCTGCCCCATCCTCACCTCATTGCAGACTGCTTGCATGTCTTAAAAAGGTGGGATTTACAAGAGCATACTGTTGCTTACTATAGTACATTGACATTCCTTGCTATCTTTTTGCGTGTTAGCCACTGTTCAGTGTTCTTATAGCTGCTTTATACTCCTGTGCTATGTATATATTGTGATATACTTGTGGACTTCAAAAGTTCATCTTGTACCCAGAGTCAATGAGGCACTGAGTGGATTTCATGTCAAAATCTACAATTACCTTGTCCATCTCCAGACAGACCATGGGCAAGATTTTATAATTAGAAGTTTTCATCTGTTCTTTTGCTTTTTATTTAAATCATCCTTGCTAATGCCTGGTATTAATATTTTCCCAGACATAAAATGCAAAAACAAATAGCAGTTTTGTTTGGTTTTTTTTTTTTTTTTTTTTTTTTTTTTTTTTTTTTTTTTTTTTTTTTTTTTTTTTTTTTTTTTTTTTCGTTCATTATGGTAAATAAAGATTTAATTGCTTAAATTTTCACTTATAACTTCTTTTGTACCTGAATTTTTAACTGGCATTCACTTGGGAAAGTAAAAATGTAAGCATAAAAATTGCTGTTTGAAAATGATCAATTTCTTTATAGCTGTAACCCCAAAATAAGCATTCACTATAGACTCTGGTCTTGCTAAAAAGAAAAATCTTTTTAACAAGTAAGAATTAGATATGTTTAAGTCAAGCTATGTGTGATAGGCTCCTTCATAAAAATTCCAGCTCAAAACTCATCAATCAGTGTCTTACGAATAAAGCATTCCAATTTTTACATACTTACTGTGATGAAATTAGTTTTGAGCTCCTTCCCCTTATCTCTCATCTTATCTACTTGCTTTAAGGAGATGTGCTGTAAATCAGAATAATTTATTTCTTTAACATTTATTAACTTGTGGGCTTGTTGAATGTTGTACTAAAGGCCCTACTATGAATCTGAATAACAAATTAGTGCCCCTTCAAATCTGATATGAATAGGATGCTGACAATTTTCTTCAAATAAACTATGAATTTTAAAACCAAATTCAAGATGGTTTAATAGAAGAGGCTTGCTAACTTCAATAGTTTGATTATCCAGATGGCATATATTTCAATTCATTTTCTTTACATGTACAGCATTGACAATAAGAAAAAAAAAGGATGCTTTCTAATCAAAGCATTTTTGGAAAATCTAGGAAATATGATATCTAAATAGGATGATAGGGTTACTGAAACCCAAAATAAATCTGCCACTGAACTATTATTCAGTCTTTATTATTGTTACATGTTTCATATCTGCATATCTGTCAATTGCACAGAATATTGATTTAAAAGAATGCCTGGATATTGATATGAAAGAAAATTATAGGTGACAATTCCTTCTACTTTTAAAAGCAGTCTTTCTCTGACATTTTCACAAGAAACAAAGTATATGCAATGTTAATTCTTTAACAAAGAATGCTGATCATAAAAACATATTTTTTATGAAGAGATGTTCCGGAGTGATTACTAAAATTATTGAATAGTAGTTAAAATTTGAAGGTTTCCAGAATATTGTTGAAATGAAAGTTTCAAAAATGAAAAATAAAGCTTCATCCAAGACCCATCTATCTAATACAGAAGATAAATATTACATATCATCTTCTGTAAATAACTCAGCAGACAATTGCAGGTACCTTTTTGAGACAGTATAGGACTTCAAGAGCAATTTTGTGCAGTCTGTTCTTGTTTTCTTGTAAAATGAGCATTTGTAAAATTAAGCTGTTTGATATGATAAGATTTTATGGAATCCTTATGTACTTGTTAATAAAAGTTGTCTCAATTATAAATATTTATCACTGGCTACCTTTATTCAAAAAACCCCAGAATTTAGGATGATTTACAGAAATTTTGCAACACTTTCAAAATAGATAGGCAATATTAGTACTAGCCTATGGAATATAAGCACTTTAGACTCAGGAGCCAAGCTTCACTAGAGATTGGTAAACTATCACAATTGACTTCTGAAAAAGAGAAGTAGGCCAGACCAAATACTGTGAAAAGGTTATATATGCCTCTCCAGGCTCTTAAGGGTAAGGAGGGTCTTTCCAGTGGGATCTTGAATGGAGGACTTGCAAAAGACAGTGCATTGATTCGAAAGTGAAACAATATTATTTCACTTCTCTTGACATTTATTCATGGGTAGCTAAATACTCTGAGTGCCTGAAAGCAAGTGTATGGCATGTAAAAAGAGAATACTCATATCTCTGCCATTTTAAATTCAATAGCAATTTAATAAATGGTACACAACAGAAGAAAGGAAAACCACTCTATTTTGGGCCAGGTCATTGTTCAATCTTACACTGGCTGTTTGGTATGAGTTTAAAATGGCCACTCTAAAGAAAGTCAATGGGCTACTAACAGGAGGTTTCTTGTATGGCCCCAAAATTTCTAAGCCAGTTTTCATTTCTTTTAATATACAGGGTAATTTCCCATTCAAAACTACCTTTATTACATGCTTTTACGTAGTTTTGAGATCAATTGCTTCATATTTTTATTAAGATAGCACTTAGGATTAGGTGCTTATAACATTTGGGGCAAGCATTTTTCTGCTTGCATTTTTTAATCAAGTTTATGAAAAACTTGCATGCTATCCAAGAATCATGTCACAGTTAAAAACAGTTCTGTTTCAAAAATAAGGGTGGTGGACAGAAACAGAATGTTCCTTACAGTTAAGGATCTTTGATATAATGAAAATATAACACAAATTTCTGCACACAGACAAAGGTTGAAAATCCATTGTTCCACCAGGATTTGTTTGGTTTTTCTTGTAAAGTGTGTTTGTAAAATGTATTTTTCAAAGTCAAAACTGCAATGAACTTATGAGTGGATTATTCAGTTACTTTATTCAGTAGCATTATTGTCTACCAGACTTTCCTGATTGGAGATTTAAAGGTCGATATGTTAAGTATAGGCAATTTTCAACATATTAAATAGACATTAGTAATCTCCCTATCTGTGTTTGTGGAGGTTTTGCTTTTAGCCTGGACAATTTGATCTTTGCATGTTTTAAAATATATAAGTTCCTCAGTATTAGAAAATCTACTGATATCTCTGAACCTTCCTAGTTTCCTCTAAGTGTCCAATGTGCACTTAAATTGATATGTAGCTCATGATTTCAGGGAAAAAATGAAGGTCCATTTGTTATAGTAATAACTTATATTTAGCACCAAGGTTGATCAACATGGTGCTGTAACCTGACCTTTTCTTTTTACTTGATTTTCAGAAGCGAAGGAGTGGTAACAAACTTTTTTTTTGTCTACTTTTGGAGAGTAAATTTTATTGTCATCTGGGCAATAGTTCTGTACATTACCCATATTAAATGATTTGTTGTTTTGGTTTTTTTCCTCTGAAATATACAGTTTTCCTATCCCAGTCATTTCTTTATCTCAGAAAAAGGCTTTCCACATGCTTCAGAAGTGTCACTGTGATATTTTCGTTCTTCCTAATTCTACACAGTCTCTGTAAACTTCTGTCAAGAGAATAAATCATTATGAAGAACAGCTTGCTTTAATTTTGCCTATATATTTTGAGTACTTTCTACTTTTACACTTTTCAGTTTAAAGCATGTGTCATACAAAACCAAAAATAATTAGGGTCTTTTTATCTTCTGCTTCTGAACAATAAAAGTGGAAGTACAGTGAAATTTACCCATAAATTATCACACTTTGCAGCTGAAAGTCTATGTAATGTGGAATTATACATCAGTATCCATTCCTGAGTGTGGTGAAGTATAAAGCTAGGCTATACTTTGATCACAGAAACCCCAACATATAAAATTATTCACAAGTACTTATTACATCTTAAACTCACTGCAAATTCTAATTCAAACTTTGTTTCAAATTTAGAAACTTCACAGAGAGCACAGTATCAGCAAAAGGTACGTTTCCAGTTTTATAGTTACTCCATGGAGCTCTGGAAACTTCCTTCTGTAAGCTGATGTATTTGTGTGTAAAGTTTGGTAGTCGCTTTGATAGGGTAATGGTGTGGCTTTTAACTGATACAAAACTGAAGTTATTTGGTTCCATGTCTGTCTCTTGAGGTATCCATGTGGCTGAAATCCAAATCTACTAATCTGCTTGGGTGAGATAGAAGATGATACTGTGGATAAGATACAGTAAAATAACATATTATAAGGCTGCTTAGATGTCTATTTATTAATATCAATTAAGTAATTTAAAGCCTCCATGGCAGGAAGATGAACGCTATGGAAAGGCCAAAAGCAAGCTATATTATATAGATTTAGAAAAATCAGAGATTGTAATTTTCTTGTGGTTTCTTTCAGAATATGAAAAACAAACAAAACACAATAGAAGAGTTTGCATGTGAGATTTATGTTTTACCTCTTTGGGACTTTCATGTGAAAAAGGACCCATGTTAAAAAGGTAGTAGAGATGAGTGTCAGAATGTGTGGAGGAGGTGGCACACCTGAGACCAGGATGAGGAACAGATATGGAGTACCCACAGGGTAAGAAGTCAGAGCCTGCAAAAGAGGAATTAGTCAATTGCTGTGGCAGCCCAGCCACGGTGGGAGAGAGGGTTGCTGTAGGAGAGCACCTGGAAGGAGGTACCTCTCCATGTAAGAAGTGTCTCCAATTGGAGCCCAAGGTCATGAGTGGCTCATGCACACTGAACTTCCACGAAAATATCCCCAGGCACACACTGCTGTTTCTTTGTGCTTTCAGAAATAATGTAGTCCTGTCATGCTGCTGCTCTTTGCTTTCTCTCAGCTAGGTCACAGGGCCTTATCTCATTTATGAAGAAAAGTCACTGTATTTTTGGATCAAATAAAGCCTAGCTAAAATAAGATAAGGTTAACTGAGCTAGAACTATTGCACACTCATTATGGTCAGAAGGGACTAAAAAAGGAGTATATAAACTCTGACCCTGACTGCTTTATTTCATCTTGTAGATTGTTCTGTATAGCTCTTTTGTATGAGTGGCTTATCCAGTACTTGAAACCTCACCTTTTACACTTAGCTAGAGTGGAATATCTTCAGGTTGTTGTGTATATAGGATTTACTGAGAAGTCAGGTTGTCACAGCTTACAGTAATGCACAGTAGGAAGTAGGATAAGAGAAAAAGTTTATGTATTTCACAGAATCACAGAATATTCTGAGTTGGAAGGGGCCCACAAAGGTCATCAAGACAAACTCCCCAGTGAATGGCCCACAAAGGGATCAAACCCACAACCTTGGTGTTATTAGCATCATGCTCTAACCTACTTGAGTTGTTACATAGAAGAACAAGGAGAGGCTGTCACTTTTCTGGCTAGTATATCTAAAGCTATGAAGTCATGTACCCTATTAATTATGTAGGGTTTTTTTTTGGTGCATCTTTTTTTTTTGGTTTGGTTTGGTTTGG
>VZTR01028495.1:58850-69036 GCA_013400775.1 Chaetops frenatus
TGTTCAAATGCTCCTTGAACTCTGTCAGGCTGGTGCTATGACCATTTCCCTGGAGAGCCTGTTCCAGTGCCCAGGAGGAAGAATCTTTCCCTCATATCCAACCTAAACCTCCCCTAACACAGCTTCAGACCACTTCTTCTGTTCCTGTCAGTGGCCACTAGAGATCAATGTCTGTCCCTCCCCTTCCCCTCACGAGGAAGTTACAGACTGCAATGAGGTGTTCCCTCAGTCTTCTCCTGGCTGAACAGACCAAGTGACCTCAGCCTCTCTCATACAGCTTCCCCTCTAGACCCTTCACCATCTTTGTTATCTTCCTTTGTACATGCTCTAATGGCCTTATGTCTTTCTTCTGTTTTGGCACCCAAAACTACATACAAGACACGAGGTGAGGCTGCCCCAGTGCAGAGCAGAGCAGAACAATCCCCTCCCTTGCCCAGCTGGTGATGCTGTGCCTGATGGCCCTCAGGACATGTTTGGTCCTCCTGGCTGCCAGGGCACTGCTGACTCAGGTTCAAATGTTTACCAGAATCCCAAGGTCCCTTACCATGGAACTGCTCTCCAGCATCTCATTCCCCAGTCTGTGCATACATCCAGAGCTGTCCATTTCCAGGTGCAGCGTCCTTGTTAAGCTTCTTCAATTAGTGATTTTCCAGCCCTGTAATTTATCAAGGTCTCTCTGCAAGGCCTTTTGGTCTTCAAAGGAGTCAACAGCTTCTTCCAAATTTATATCACCAGCAAAATTGTTTGGTGTCTCTTCAAGTCCTGCATTGAAGTCTTTTCTGGAGTTGTTGAAGAGCACAGGGCCTAAGGCAGGTCTCTGTGGAACCCCACTAGTGACAGGTTGCCAGCATATATATAGTGTCTCTATGTTTCTCCAGGGATGCACAGGAAGTTCTTACTGGGACATGCTGGTCTTAAGTGTGATAAAAGACAAATCTACAATGCTTAACCTTTTATACGTACACAAAAACTATTTCAAAATACTATTTTCTCACTATCACTTAGCTTTACCTCAGCATTCATCTTGAACTGGGAATGTTTCCCAAAATAAACTCTTAAATACATTCAGCTTTTTCATCCTTACCTCTTTTCTTTCCTTCTAAACTCTTTTCTTCTCTAATTAAAACACCTTTTAGCCAACTAGAGAGCACAGCCTGTCAAGTGACACACTTAGAAAGAAGGGTTTATTACATATACCTTTGGGCTCCTTTCCTCAAAAAGGTTATCTAACATTAATTTTTTATAAACTTTACTTGGAAAAAGTTCCAAAATGTACTTCCCAGAATAAAGCACAGTACATTCTTTTTTTTTAAATATTGATTTTATTCTTCTGTGCAAAGAGGCCAACTTGTCAATTTAGATGAATTCAGGAGACTTCAATTAAACCTTGGGGCCATCAGTTCTTCAATCCAGTTTTGCATTTTGAAATACAGTAATGCAATGTCAGAAATTAAGTACAGAAAATTCTCCCAACTCANAAACGTTCTTGCCATTGCTCAGACTTAAGGAACCATAATTTAAAGGCAAACAATTGATATTAAAACTTACACATGAGTAGTCAGAAGAAACAATGTTTATTTTGCCATCCATAGTGCTTGTAATTTCTCACAAGTCACGTTTTAGAAGTTGTTTAACCTAAACTTTCTGTAGTGACTAGTGTCAGTGTATTGGATACTGCACATCCAGAAATCAGTGTCAGATCCACAAGATCCCATAAAATTTGGCTGAAACCAAAAAGGAGAACAGTATAAGTCAAACTCATGTATCAAATTTAGCTTCAGGTTTTTCAGTATGATTTTATCATCCATGTTACTTAATGTATTTTGTAGCCTGAAGGACACAGGCCAAATGTACAAGGAAACACTCCAGAACAAGCCATTCTAAGCTGTGTGTATTACACTCCTTCATTGAATGTCAAAACATTATTACTCTTCCACATTTCTTGTTGAAACTATTCTGGGCATACCCAAAAACTAACAGACATATTCCCAGAAAAAATCAGATTGGGAATGATTCATTAGCTAGAAAAGAAGCTGCATTTGGTGATAAATGTAAAGTTCAGTAAGTCTGGCCAGCTTTACTGATTATACTTTACATTTGGAAGTATTGCTCACATCTGACTGGTCTATGAAATGCCAGTATGTTGAATTAAATCTTCAAGTAAGAAGATACTAGAGTATATTCTTCAAGGCATTACAATTTAATTAACTTTCCATATAGTTTTATTTTTCTATTAATGTAATCACTTAAATATATTAATTTATTTTTTATAAATGAGTCTGGTAAATAAATTCAAAACGAAACTCACAAGGAATTACAGAACTTTGCTTGGTATAAGTTACAATAACTATTTTCTGCTTGGTATTTGATATATCTCTTATTTAAAAGATCCTACTGTATTTAAGAAAGAACTTAATGGAAGTGTTCCTACCAAATAAGAAAAATACACCATATAATGCACAAATAATTCTTGGCTAGCTTCCTGCAAGCAAAATTCTCTATATCTCGATTATTTTGCTTGTCATACAGGAGAACTTCACTGTTCACTTTGTCTATAAATAAAATCCCAAAACTTAAGCACCGCAATTCACATCAACTGCTCAGAATCCCACTGCGAACGCACACAGAGCTTCAATAAGAAAAAGCAACCAGACCTATTAATTTTTGCAATGTTTTTATAACCCCAGCTAACATAAACCCTGAATGCTTCTTCCATCATTAATTTTCCCAGCATTATTTTTCTCCTCAGCTAAAAAATTGGTATTTTAAATCAATGCTAACTTTATTCCACTGATAAGCTAATAACTCAAAATGTACTTACATTATAACCAAAATAGAAATTCTGCTTTTCAGAAGAGTACTATTAAGCTGCTTTTAAAAATTTAAGCAATACTTACCACATGATGATCGGTTTCTCTTAAAGGTATGCTGGATTAAAAGCCAAAAACAGGGTCCATTCTTTTCCTTCGTAGGTAGTGGAAAGTTCTTATGAGTGTTAGAAAGAAAATGGAAATGTCAAAATGGAATATAGATAAATTTTTAATGAATTAGGGCAAAGATTTTTCAATAATGAAAAATGAAAATTCAAAATTTTTGGGCTTCACAGCACTGAAAATCAGCAGACTTATTAAAATGTTCTTGGTTTCCTCTCTTGGCTTGTGAGTCATGGTCTCACAATATTTTTCCTATTATATATACCCAAAAAGAAATAAGAATTACCTGTGGTTTGTCATTTTAACAGCTAAATAGTGTTCAAGCGTCTCAAACACATGTTTGCACAGAGGCAGGAAGTTTCTTTTTTGGTGGCCTATACTTACTACTTCAGCAACAACTAAACTATGACTGTGTGTTAAAAGGTTTCTTTCTATTAATCCCTTTGTTCTTTCTGAAGATATTTGGGTGGAAAATGTTAGGAAAATTGTTGCTTTTTTTCCTGACCCTCAGCCAAAAGAGTTTTACATACAAGTGATTTTAGGTCAGAACATAGGCTGGTTTCAGTTTGCTATGAAAAAAATAACACGCAAGAAGAAAAGGAGAGAGTAAAAGCAGGTGTACACATTGCTAATTTGGTGTTTGAGAAAGCCACCAAATAATAACATTTTCTCCCTTTCTTTTCCTAACCCTTCCACAAATGGTAAATCACAACCTAGTAATTTCTGTCACAGTTTTCACCCTACACCAAATCTGAGATTTCTTGGCATGCTTAATCTTCAGAAGGTGAGTAACCAAATCAGCAGGATGTAATCAAAAGTCTAAAAAGCTGATTTAAAAGTATTTTTTAAAAATCAAATTTAAAAATATTTCTAGGTTTAAAAGTAGCAATCTTATCCACATTTTTTGTCCGTTGCTGATGAGATTGTGGTTTTAGACTAGACATAAACCTGCTTTGTCACCTGCCAAAATCCTATTCTGTCTTTTCAGTAGTTATGCAGAGCTCATATACACCTATTAAAGAAACTAGAGAAGGCCATTTTGTGAATCAGTGCATTAATTGGTGTTCTTGTAGAATAATAAAATCATTAAGGTTGGAAAAGACCACCAAGATCTTCAAGTCCAACCTCTGACTTAATATCACTAAGCCCACTAAATCATATTGAAAAATGCCCTGTCCAGTTATTTTCTGAACACTTTCAGAGATGGTGACTCCACCACATCTCTCGTATTACCAGGACTCACAAATATAACAGGGAAAAAATATATAAAATTGTTTGACCTTGAATTGTAGCTCACAGTTTGTTTAATGTGACTCATCTAATAAAGTATTCTCAGTATATAGGGTTTGGCACTGGCTCTTTGAAACGTTCCAGATTTTCAGAATTTTGCTGTACATTTTAAAATGTTCCACTGAGGCTTTTTTGTCTGCACTTGAAAAATACATTTCGAGTTAAGTAAGGTTAAAATTATGCAACAGAAAATTCCTCTTCAGTAAGATAAATCAACAAGATGAACTAGACAAATCTACAAGACTGAAAACTTGAAAGAATTCCTTTAGAGATCTATACATAAAATCACAATGCTTTAACCACTTACTGAATGCTTAGGGTTCAAATAAAATGCAGCCCACACAGAAAGATATGCATTTGAAGAAAGATATTTCATTTATGATGGCATTAAAATAATACTTTTGCCTTTCCCCTACATCACACATATAGCTATTTTCTACAGAAAAGGAGAAAATAATGTCAGAAAACTGTTTATCAGGGTCTACTGTAGATTTCCGTATTTTAGAGGCTGAAAATAGTATATTACAGCAACTGAGAAAAAAAACTCTGTTTCTTGAGCTCATAATTTCCTCTTGGCAAAAATAGAATTGTATATGGGACAGCTGAAATCTAGATCATAAAAAATGGCTTCCCTTCTTAATCTCATAAAATGTAGGTCTGGTAATTCATAGGGTGTTCTGTATCACTTTTCTGTTCTGCTCTCCTTTCTACTTACAGTGTAAATGAATGGCAAGATGACTGGAGATAATTTTTTATATGAGTGAAGAAAGCATACAAAATGTTTGGTCTTATCCCAGAGTCACTTCTTCAAGAATGACACAGGAATAATATTTCATATAATAATAAAAAATTAGATAAATTCTGGATGTATCTGGAAAGGAAAAGCTAAACTATGCAAATGTGTATAGCATGGATCTTCAAATGCAAAGATTTTCCTTAGAGATATTGATGATCCTTTTGCAAAATACATGAAGTAGGTTTTTTTCCACTTACTCTTATGTAAAAGTATATTTTTTTGAAGTATATTTTTTCCAATTACTCTTATGATATTTCTGATCATTTTTTTAATAAACCTAAATCTAATATTTTTTAAAAAACTTATCATATGTATAAATATATCCATATTTCTTTTGGCTTATAACCTCTAGGCCTTTGATTGGTTTTCTGTCTCTTTTCCCACCTTCATTACTTTCTGGAGTGGTGGTTCAGTTTTCACAGATATTGCACAAACAGGTCTTGTGGATGCAGCTAGCTTTGAAATAAAATAGTAGAGTTCAGCTACAAATACTGAAAGGAAGGAAATTTAAAATAGTGCTCTACCACTGTGCCTAAATCAGGCTGCATTAATTATAGCTGGTGGGGGAAAATATCATTTAAAATTATATGCTGTGCATGGTGTTACAGCAAACATATATTGCTGAGTTTATGCATCTATTAGATTTTTCTAGCTCACTGAAAATAAACATAAATTATCTTGTTTCCACAACATTAATGAAGATTTGATATCTTTGGTGATATAGGAGCTAGCTTCTTCTCTTTCCCCTTTGCCTCATAAATCTTGCTGAGGAAGGTGTAGTTACTTCAATACATTGTTGATTTTTATACCATCTTTTGGGGTCAGGATAATGAATTACAAAAATTATATTGATCTCATACCATCTAGGTAAATCTTCCATGACCTTGTATTTCCTTTTCTTCCTCTCATCCCCTGCCCCCTTAAGTTTCCTTTATTAATTTTTCTAACACAACCTAGAGTAAGTTGCTTTCTGTATACAAATGATTCAGGAAGGATGAAGAAAAAAACCACATTTTACTTATATGCTGCATTGCAATAAACTTCTCCTTACAGGTCTTCTAAATACAGATAAGTTTAATTATGCAGTTCAGTTATATTCTTATCCCTGTATTGATGTTCCTTCAGTACCATGCTTTCCTTTTTCTTGAATGAACTCTGGGAAATAGTAAAATAAAAAGACCATTTTAACACCAGCTTGCATAAAAATCTCACTTTGATCTCCCATAGGAATTCTGCAACCTTAAATAATGATTATAGAAAAAATACTGCTTTTCTTGAATATACTACTGAAGAAAAGAACATGTGTTATTAACCACAGTCATAAAGCAAATGCAGACATTTTACTTTTTGTGTGCAGTCACAATAGGGGTTTCAGGACTTCACAGTGATAGGAAGTGTGATCTTAAGAATCCAAAAGTAGAAAAAAAGACCAAAGTATCTCCTCCAAATAGCTAACAAGCATTAAATTCCCAGACATTATATTGAAAACTGTAATTCTATGTTCATGCTACTTTTTTTTCCCCTTTCTCAGTAATCATACCACAAAATCAGTATTTTCTGTAATCTTCAGTTTCTCGATAGGCAATGACATTCACCTCTGCCTTATTACTCTGAGGTTTATATATATTCTGAACAAAATAGAAACCTTCTTTGGAAATGTTAATGTGTGAGACATTCTGAGGTTTATAATAGTGTGGTCACAGAAGATGAAGACTATTTTCCAGATCTCCATGATGAAACATCAGCAAATTCCTTACCAACTTTATTTGGTTTTCTTCTCTTAACTCTACAACATACTTAGAAGTTTCTGGCACTTTTAAGATTCTCTCTTATTTCAATTGTTTTTGTTGACTGCTACAGGTAAGAGGTAAGAAAATTAAAAGTAAGTGAGTGTGGTATTTTGGCAACATTTTTGTTTCTTTCTTGTTTGTCTCACTTTTTACTCTTCTGGACAAGGCTTGAAAATAATGGACATTCTCTAGAAATTGCTGTGTTTTTCTTCTGTGAAAATGTATGTTTAAGGTTTGGGCAATGTCATGGGAGTAAAAGATTCTCCTAATAAACTCAAGATCAAAAAATGTCCTTAGAGGAATCATTTGCAGAAACAAAGACACAAGCATTTATAAGCAGCTTTACTGGAAAAAATGCACCTCATTTAAACATATTAACAATTAGAAATAATCAACATTATTGCCATTAAAAGGAAGATCTGTATTCACACGTGAGAAATCATATTCACTAATAAATGCATTGTTAAAGCACAAGAAGAGGCAGGCATTTCTAAAATAATTGAATGCTAGCAAAAAGATTTTCAATGTAACATTACAGAACCTAGAGAAGAGGTAAACCATGTTGCCAAATTGTCATATCTATTAAATAAAAATAGGAACACAAATGTCAGCCACTGGGAAAATAAAATTACTTAAAACAACCACATTAATTTATCAAATCTAGTGGTTTATTTCCCTACACAATATTCCCACAGCTTTTGTCACGTAGATTCAGTCAGTGACCAGAACTAACTCAATTTAAAAAAAAATGAAAAATCCAGATGTATGATGCCAGTTTCAGAAATTGTATCCTTTTCTCTATATTTTGATGATGTGAGTCAGTAACAATTTTTTATCTTTCATTTTTTTAAACATTTATAATCATACCAAGCTTAGAGTTCAATAGAATAAGCCAAATATATTCTATCAACCTTCTTCTGTAATTTTTCTGTACTGTAAAGAAAAATAATTTACCGTTTATTCCTTTAGAAAAAGAGTATTTCTCAAGGGTTGAATATTTTGATTACTACATAAAAATACAAAAAATTTGTTTTACATACTTTCCATCTCCTGAATAGCATTTAAACCTAGTAAAGTGGCTGAGCCAGGAGACGAGCTTTATCAATCTTCTGACATTGATGCAACGAAAAAATGTTGACTATTCCTTCTAGGAGTAAAATTTTCATCAACTTCCTTTTATCTGACCAAAATATTTAAGCTGGTAATACTGTCATCCTTCATACTAATCAGTGTTGTAACAGACATATAACAAACACCATACAAGAAGCTTATGAGCTGAACATAAAGTATTGTAACTTGAATTATCTTCCAGAATTTAATTTGTAGATGCTCTAAATTTCTGGTTTCTAGATCTGCCACTAGAAAAGGAAATATTTGTCAAGCCATGTGATTGGACCTGTGATACTGCACTGTGCTCATGACACAAGAATAGCAAGTTATCATGCTAATGCTCCACTCCATACTACTAATTAGGAAAGTGAGATGAGACAGCTTTAGGTGTTATGCTTCACAGCAGAAGAATTGTTCAAAGAATTCAAGTAAAAGATGGTCTCTTTGACTTGTTCTTTCAATGGACTGTATCCTGAGGTCACTCCTTGAGACTATTCCATAAGCCGATATTTTGATTTAGATGGGTAGTCACACTGAAAAAAAAAGTCACTAGGGTTGTGGAAACTTAACAGTCTGCATCCCAATGTGATGCTCTTCAGGCTAAAATGATGATTTCACTATGTCTGTGAAAGCCATCATTTCCAGTGTGAGCTCTAGTTAAATGGATGTAAAATGGAATCTTGATTGAAATAGCAGTGAGTAAATATACAGAAAGTATTTAGCTAGGAGAATAATTAAAAGATAAAAAAATATTGTATTGCATTTCAAAAATTTTGTCATTGAACAAATGCCACTTATAGATAATTTTCATAGTGCTGCATGTGTATCATATCATTTTACCCAACAAAAAGGAAGAAATCTCTGGTAATAAAAGTAATACTATGCAAGCTGTTGATTTAAAAGGTCTGCAAGGGATACTGAGCTAGCTCTCCCTTTGCTGTAATAGCAATTTTGAAACTAGCCAAAGCAGTGTTAAAACCCTTAAAACTTGCTATTACTATGCCACTGTTGTATGTTGGTCAGGGAGGCACTCAAACAGAAAAAGAGTGACCTGGAAAACACTTACAAATTCTCAGTCCTTAGCCAGGCTTTGACTAACAGATCTAAATTAAAAGTAAACAAATGAACAAATAACACCACCACCACCACCCCCATAAAATGACCAACCAAAATGACCAACTCCCCTTAATAAATATTTAAATACTTCAGTCAAAATTATGTGGAATTGAGGCATTTCAGGATCAAGTGGCTATCCTTNCAGTGTTGAAAGACTGAACTCTATACCATGACCTAATCATGTCCCACACAAGTACATACTGTCCCACACAAGTACATAGTATAAAATATCTCCCACCCAAATCCTCCTATGTACATGCACTTAATCGGAATTTCATTTGCACATGCCTTTGAAACACTGCTCAAGTTTTGTGAAATTCCAGCTGTTTTGAGTGTACTGTGTTTAACTTCATGGCTCTCACATCTGCTTTTCACTTATTTGCTTACTTTTTTATAGAAGCATAAAAGTTTCTTGTTGGAAGCAACCTTTAAAGATCTACTCCAAGTCGCTTGCTGTGGACAGTGCCATAGTTCACTAGGTCAGGTTCCTAAAAGCCCAATTTGACCCTGAACACTTATAGTGATATGACTGCCACAACTTCTCACTCTTTTGATAAAATATTTCCTGCTGATATTCAATTTAATCATCCCTCTTCCAATTAAATACATCTGCTCCTTGTCACTGCAGGCCTTGGTAAAAAAAAGTCTCTCTCCATCTTTCTTGTAAGACTCTTTTGTGTGTTGGAAGACCTCAATAAGTTTTCCCCGAGCCTTCTCTTCTCCAGTCTGAACATCCCTAGCAATCTCAGCCTTTCTTCACAGGAGATGTGTTCCCTCCTTCTGACCATTTTTGTGACCTTCCTCTGGACCTGCTCTAAGATGCTTTTGTCTTGCTTGTACTGGTGAGTCCACAGTTGGGTGCAGTACTCTAGGTGGAGTCTCATAAGAGCAGAGTGGAGAGGAAAAATCACCTCCCTTGATCTGCTGCTGGCTACGATTATTTTGATGCAGCCCAGGTTGCAACTGCCTTTCTAAGATGCAAGTTCACATTTCCAGGTAATATCAAGGACTTTCCTCTTGGTATTGTTGTATTTATGAGGCTCATATTGGCCCACTTCTACAGGCTGGCAAGGTGCCTCTGGATGGCATCCCTTCCCTGAAGACTACCATTGCTTCCATGTCTCTGTAACAGCAGACAGTGAATTGTAATC
>VZTR01028495.1:89229-100582 GCA_013400775.1 Chaetops frenatus
ATTTTTATTGTTGAAAGGCGACGCTCAAATTTTTTTATTCCCAATTTTCATTATGCAATAATCTAAACTTGTTTCTCTTTCTTCCTTGGGCAATATGTCCATGTCAGTCCTCAAATTGCTCTAGTGTCTGTGCTTCAGTGGTTTTAAAAACTGTCACTTTAATCTGTAGCCATTTCACATGGTCAGTCCTCAATGGGAGATTGTTTTATACTCCATTACCTTCAAGTAGAACAAGGACTGAAGCACAGCTGTTAAGAAAACTTACTCAAAGTCACAAATTTTCCTATCATTTAAAAGAACCAAATATAGTTTGGTTCCTTCCCTAAGTCCGCTGGTTTATATGAATTCAGAGTCTCACAATCCAAAATGTGCAGTTACCTCAGATAACAGAATGACCTAAAAAATTCATTCTGATTTTAAGAGTTATTTTAAAGAAAGTTTATCTTATTAAAATTATTTAAAGCTACCAGGATTTGAGCTCCTAGCCTGGCAATTTAACAAATCATAAAACGTCCTGTTCTTTGGTTACATGCTGCACAATGATGCTACATTTTTCACAGAGATGCTCTACTGAATTCAAACTAAAAACATAGGCATTGGAGAAAAAGGGGCATTTTACAAGATTTGCTTCCTGACAGGCTTTTATGAAATCATTTATACTTTTAAGCCTGAAAAATCTTAGTAAACTAGAATCCAAATATCATAGAACATCAAAGCTAGGATATCTAAATGCTTCTTCATTACAACACTAGGTCTTTGAGATCATTTATATTAACAATAGACAGAAAAGCAGGCAGATAAAATCAGTATTACTTTCCATTTCCAGATGGGACTTTTGCACTGGGTTCATTTATTTCTTGTCCTTTTCAAAGTACCAAAAAGAAGTCTCTGTTTATTTTAGCTAAAATAGGAAAAGCTTTGGAGTAGCAAAAGTATCTATGTGTATTGGATTTGCATGGCTAGATTTTGGTAACAGAAAAGACTATGGGTTGGCTTCAAGTTTCTGGAAACTTCCCCCATGTCTGACAGAGCCAGTACCAGTGGATCCCAGGACAGACCTGCTGCTGGACAAGACAGAGATCATCAGAGAAGGTAGCAGCATCTCTGTGATAATATATTTAATAAGGAAAAAAATATTATTGCACAGATGTAATTGCACTAGGAGAATAGAGGAGTGAGTATCTGTGAGAGGAACAGCTCTGCAGACACCAAGTTCAGTGGACAAGGAGGTGGCAGAGGTGCTTCAGGTACCAGAAATGAGATTCCCCTGCAGCTCATGGTGAAGACCTTGGTGTATCAGCTGTGCCCTTGCATGGAGGACCACAATGATGCAGAGACCCACCTGCAGCCCACAGAGGAGACCCAAACAAGAGCAGATGGAGGCTTGATAGGTGGCTGTGACCCCAGGAGACACCCATGCTGGAGCAGAGTCCTGGCAGGGACCCGTGATCTCAGAGAGAGGAGCCCACGCTGGAGCAGGTTTGCTGGTAGGACTTGTGATCCTGTGGGGAACCACATGGCATGTCCTTGATGGACTGCACCTTGTGGAAAGGGAAACACGTTGGGTCAGTTCACCAAGAACTGCTGCCAGTGGGAAGGACTGACACTGGAGAAGTTCATGGAGGACTGTCTTCTCTGGGAGGAGCTCCACATTACAGCTGGGGGAGAACTCCTCTCCTTCAGCAGTGGCAGGATCAAGCTGTGAGTTTTCAAGATTTGGTTTATTTCTCATTATCTTGGTCTGATTTTGACTGGTAATAAATTCACTTAAGTTCCCCAAGTCAAGTCTGTGTTGCCTGTGACAAGAAACAATGAGTGATCTCTCCCTGTTCGTATCTCAACTTATGAAATTTTTGTTAAATTTTCTCCCTTTTGTCCACTAGTGGAGGCAGCGTTAGAGCAGCTTTGGTAGGTACCTGGCATCCAGCCAGGGTCAACCTACACACTGTGCAAACCAGTTTTCCCTATCACCCACCAGCCTTTAGGTAAATGCTCCATCTTGAAAACACAAGTGAAGGTTTCCTACATGCTGAAATATATGTATATTTCTACATCACCCAAATACTTTCTTTACAATGTTAAGAAAGAAAGCAGACATGACAGAACTTTATTCTAAACCCAATATTTCTTTGCATGATTGTCTTCTGANTATTCCCAATTTTCATTATGCAATAATCTAAACTTGTTTCTCTTTCTTCCTTGGGCAATATGTCCATGTCAGTCCTCAAATTGCTCTAGTGTCTGTGCTTCAGTGGTTTTAAAAACTGTCACTTTAATCTGTAGCCATTTCACATGGTCAGTCCTCAATGGGAGATTGTTTTATACTCCATTACCTTCAAGTAGAACAAGGACTGAAGCACAGCTGTTAAGAAAACTTACTCAAAGTCACAAATTTTCCTATCATTTAAAAGAACCAAATATAGTTTGGTTCCTTCCCTAAGTCCGCTGGTTTATATGAATTCAGAGTCTCACAATCCAAAATGTGCAGTTACCTCAGATAACAGAATGACCTAAAAAATTCATTCTGATTTTAAGAGTTATTTTAAAGAAAGTTTATCTTATTAAAATTATTTAAAGCTACCAGGATTTGAGCTCCTAGCCTGGCAATTTAACAAATCATAAAACGTCCTGTTCTTTGGTTACATGCTGCACAATGATGCTACATTTTTCACAGAGATGCTCTACTGAATTCAAACTAAAAACATAGGCATTGGAGAAAAAGGGGCATTTTACAAGATTTGCTTCCTGACAGGCTTTTATGAAATCATTTATACTTTTAAGCCTGAAAAATCTTAGTAAACTAGAATCCAAATATCATAGAACATCAAAGCTAGGATATCTAAATGCTTCTTCATTACAACACTAGGTCTTTGAGATCATTTATATTAACAATAGACAGAAAAGCAGGCAGATAAAATCAGTATTACTTTCCATTTCCAGATGGGACTTTTGCACTGGGTTCATTTATTTCTTGTCCTTTTCAAAGTACCAAAAAGAAGTCTCTGTTTATTTTAGCTAAAATAGGAAAAGCTTTGGAGTAGCAAAAGTATCTATGTGTATTGGATTTGCATGGCTAGATTTTGGTAACAGAAAAGACTATGGGTTGGCTTCAAGTTTCTGGAAACTTCCCCCATGTCTGACAGAGCCAGTACCAGTGGATCCCAGGACAGACCTGCTGCTGGCCAAGACAGAGATCATCAGAGAAGGTAGCAGCATCTCTGTGATAATATATTTAATAAGGAAAAAAATATTATTGCACAGATGTAATTGCACTAGGAGAATAGAGGAGTGAGTATCTGTGAGAGGAACAGCTCTGCAGACACCAAGTTCAGTGGACAAGGAGGTGGCAGAGGTGCTTCAGGTACCAGAAATGAGATTCCCCTG
Organism: Chaetops frenatus; assembly: GCA_013400775.1. Lineage (NCBI taxonomy): Eukaryota > Metazoa > Chordata > Aves > Passeriformes > Picathartidae > Chaetops > Chaetops frenatus. The sequence continues at coordinate 92,614 of VZTR01028495.1, forward strand.
CAGCTCATGGTGAAGACCTTGGTGTATCAGCTGTGCCCTTGCATGGAGGACCACAATGATGCAGAGACCCACCTGCAGCCCACAGAGGAGACCCAAACAAGAGCAGATGGAGGCTTGATAGGTGGCTGTGACCCCAGGAGACACCCATGCTGGAGCAGAGTCCTGGCAGGGACCCGTGATCTCAGAGAGAGGAGCCCACGCTGGAGCAGGTTTGCTGGTAGGACTTGTGATCCTGTGGGGAACCACATGGCATGTCCTTGATGGACTGCACCTTGTGGAAAGGGAAACACGTTGGGTCAGTGCACCAAGAACTGCTGCCAGTGGGAAGGACTGACACTGGAGAAGTTCATGGAGGACTGTCTTCTCTGGGAGGAGCTCCACATTACAGCTGGGGGAGAACTCCTCTCCTTCAGCAGTGGCAGGATCAAGCTGTGAGTTTTCAAGATTTGGTTTATTTCTCATTATCTTGGTCTGATTTTGACTGGTAATAAATTCACTTAAGTTCCCCAAGTCAAGTCTGTGTTGCCTGTGACAAGAAGCAATGATCTCTCCCTGTTCGTATCTCAACTTATGAAATTTTTGTTAAATTTTCTCCCTTTTGTCCACTAGTGGAGGCAGCGTTAGAGCAGCTTTGGTAGGTACCTGGCATCCAGCCAGGGTCAACCTACACACTGTGCAAACCAGTTTTCCCTATCACCCACCAGCCTTTAGGTAAATGCTCCATCTTGAAAACACAAGTGAAGGTTTCCTACATGCTGAAATATATGTATATTTCTACATCACCCAAATACTTTCTTTACAATGTTAAGAAAGAAAGCAGACATGACAGAACTTTATTCTAAACCCAATATTTCTTTGCATGATTGTCTTCTGAAGGCTGCTGGACTAAAACCAAAACTAGATTAAATCTAATCATTCAATACTTATCACCCACTATTCCATGAAGATGTATGAATGGCTGTCTCTGTGTTTTCATCCCCAAGACCACCACATCAGTTATATAAGAAAACTTACTGGTCAGCAGTGCATATCATCATCATCATCATATATTAAATGCTATTTTCTTTTTTCAACTAAAAATATCTCCAAATCAACGAAAGAATCCCATTTCTTTTTCATTAATCCTGACCATGTTTTCCCATCATATTTGCAGAGCACATTTCACAGTTTCTATTTAAAAGATGCAGCTTGATCTGACTAGAACTACATCAGCATTGTATGATACAGCCAGTAAATTAAGTGTCAAGAACAAGTATGGCTGTGTTTAGTCAGTGCTTAGGAAGAACACTGTGACCCACATCTTGCCTGCATGCCATAGAAGCAGATCTGCTGGGGGAGCTGAAAGTCTTTCTATCCCTCCCTTCAGGTATCCAAACTTTGTGGTGCTGTACTAATGGAATACCATGCCTCTGGGTAGGCTTGGGGGGTTTGCATGCTCCAGAAGTTTCATATTCCCTCCCTGGGGTCATAGGAAAGACAACTGAGGATAACCAAAAGTTTCAGTACTGATGTAATCAATAGGCTCAAAATAATCTTGGAAGTACAGCACATACTGTACAGCAAGTTCTTTTCATTCACTAATATCAAATAAGGTCTTGGTTAGCGGTGGTAAACTTATATTGAGTGCATTTTCTAAAAGTGAAAAAAAAAAAAATCAACCCTCCAAATATTGCACATTAAAACAGTGAAAATTTGGTGTTCCTTAAATGACAATTTTAGTGACTCAAACAGTTTTGAGAGGTTAACACAACCAATACAGCATTTCCAGAGAAGATGAATTGTGAGGTTTGTTGAAGATTAACTGGATTTTCCTTTTAATATTATTGTTTCACATTAAATGTGCTTTTTTACCTGCTGCATTACAGCTTTTNGAAGGTAGCAGCATCTCTGTGATAATATATTTAATAAGGAAAAAAATATTATTGCACAGATGTAATTGCACTAGGAGAATAGAGGAGTGAGTATCTGTGAGAGGAACAGCTCTGCAGACACCAAGTTCAGTGGACAAGGAGGTGGCAGAGGTGCTTCAGGTACCAGAAATGAGATTCCCCTGCAGCTCATGGTGAAGACCTTGGTGTATCAGCTGTGCCCTTGCATGGAGGACCACAATGATGCAGAGACCCACCTGCAGCCCACAGAGGAGACCCAAACAAGAGCAGATGGAGGCTTGATAGGTGGCTGTGACCCCAGGAGACACCCATGCTGGAGCAGAGTCCTGGCAGGGACCCGTGATCTCAGAGAGAGGAGCCCACGCTGGAGCAGGTTTGCTGGTAGGACTTGTGATCCTGTGGGGAACCACATGGCATGTCCTTGATGGACTGCACCTTGTGGAAAGGGAAACACGTTGGGTCAGTTCACCAAGAACTGCTGCCAGTGGGAAGGACTGACACTGGAGAAGTTCATGGAGGACTGTCTTCTCTGGGAGGAGCTCCACATTACAGCTGGGGGAGAACTCCTCTCCTTCAGCAGTGGCAGGATCAAGCTGTGAGTTTTCAAGATTTGGTTTATTTCTCATTATCTTGGTCTGATTTTGACTGGTAATAAATTCACTTAAGTTCCCCAAGTCAAGTCTGTGTTGCCTGTGACAAGAAGCAATGATCTCTCCCTGTTCGTATCTCAACTTATGAAATTTTTGTTAAATTTTCTCCCTTTTGTCCACTAGTGGAGGCAGCGTTAGAGCAGCTTTGGTAGGTACCTGGCATCCAGCCAGGGTCAACCTACACACTGTGCAAACCAGTTTTCCCTATCACCCACCAGCCTTTAGGTAAATGCTCCATCTTGAAAACACAAGTGAAGGTTTCCTACATGCTGAAATATATGTATATTTCTACATCACCCAAATACTTTCTTTACAATGTTAAGAAAGAAAGCAGACATGACAGAACTTTATTCTAAACCCAATATTTCTTTGCATGATTGTCTTCTGAAGGCTGCTGGACTAAAACCAAAACTAGATTAAATCTAATCATTCAATACTTATCACCCACTATTCCATGAAGATGTATGAATGGCTGTCTCTGTGTTTTCATCCCCAAGACCACCACATCAGTTATGTAAGAAAACTTACTGGTCAGCAGTGCATATCATCATCATCATCATATATTAAATGCTATTTTCTTTTTTCAACTAAAAATATCTCCAAATCAACGAAAGAATCCCATTTCTTTTTCATTAATCCTGACCATGTTTTCCCATCATATTTGCAGAGCACATTTCACAGTTTCTATCTAAAAGATGCAGCTTGATCTGACTAGAACTACATCAGCATTGTATGATACAGCCAGTAAATTAAGTGTCAAGAACAAGTATGGCTGTGTTTAGTCAGTGCTTAGGAAGAACACTGTGACCCACATCTTGCCTGCATGCCATAGAAGCAGATCTGCTGGGGGAGCTGAAAGTCTTTCTATCCCTCCCTTCAGGTATCCAAACTTTGTGGTGCTGTACTAATGGAATACCATGCCTCTGGGTAGGCTTGGGGGGTTTGCATGCTCCAGAAGTTTCATATTCCCTCCCTGGGGTCATAGGAAAGACAACTGAGGATAACCAAAAGTTTCAGTACTGATGTACTCAATAGGCTCAAAATAATCTTGGAAGTACAGCACATACTGTACAGCAAGTTCTTTTCATTCACTAATATCAAATAAGGTCTTGGTTAGTGGTGGTAAACTTATATTGAGTGCATTTTCTAAAAGTGAAAAAAAAAAAAATCAACCCTCCAAATATTGCACATTAAAACAGTGAAAATTTGGTGTTCCTTAAATGACAATTTTAGTGACTCAAACAGTTTTGAGAGGTTAACACAACCAATACAGCATTTCCAGAGAAGATGAATTGTGAGGTTTGTTGAAGATTAACTGGATTTTCCTTTTAATATTATTGTTTCACATTAAATGTGCTTTTTTACCTGCTGCATTACAGCTTTTAGATACATGACACTGAAACACTTAGGAGCTAATACACTAACAGCATTTGCTTGCAAATCACAACTCACACAGAGGACTGGACTTATTAATCAGCCTGGCAGCTGTCTTTCCATTTGCTATTTAATGAACCCAGCAGCTTCGTTTATATTTTTTCATTCTAATTTTATTATGTGGAGCTTCCAGAGGCCATGCAGAACACTGCCTGAAAGAAAAAGTGAATGAGGCATTTTAAAGCCATATACAGCTATTTTCAAAAGAATAGCTCTTAGACACTACTCAGAATTTCTGTGCTTATGAATCAAGTCTTTCCAAAGCACTATTAAGAAAGAAAAAAGAAAAAGTCTCTTTGTTTCATTCAAGACAGTTCACTGTGCTTCTTAATCAGGAAAATATATAACATAAAACTATGTTGTACTCCACTGGAATATTATACTACTCATTTTTTTATTTCCTTAACATACTCTTGCATAACTTTTTAGAAATGGTCAATACCGCAATTCATTTGCTCAGGATTCGGTGTAGAATTTATTTTTAATCTGTTCAAATGCATAAATAAAAAAGCTTCTCTTTAGCATGAGAAATCACTTACAAAAAGAGAAGCAGAGCCTGGTCTGATCTTCAAGTCATGCACCCTTTGTACTCCACTTTTGCATTAATAACTAAGCAGCTAATACTAAGTACTAGTATTAGTAGTTACTAATAGTAACTACTAGCATGGATGCTGCTTGGTGCAAGGATTCCTGACTGAAAAAGGAGGCCCATTACCAACATGCCATAATTTTGCCATGATGAATGGTTTAAGTACAGCATCTTTCCCCTGCCAAACTCCAACAACCACATAAAGAGGTTCCCGTTCAACCTAGGTCTTTTCCTGTCCCTTCTCAAATAATTCTGCACTATATCCAACATCAGCATGAGCAAAACAGCATCAACTTTGTAACATTCCTTCTTTTAATGTATCATTCATATACACCATATTCTCATCATTGATTTGGCTACTGGGGTAGGATGACCCACAAAAAACATAACTTTTTTACCCCATCCTAGTCTACTTTTCTCTCATGTTTGGCATGGGCTACACACAATCTATCCTATCCTATTCATATGGTGAAAACACAGGCAGCACAGGAGGGTAGGTATGCATTGTTTTTTATCTGCTACTCTATGACTATCTCTTCCATTGCTTTGGGCATCTTCATTTTCCACTGCTCTGACATGTGCTGTCTACAGGCTACTGGCTTCAGAGGTATCCCTGCCTCCATGTGGGTCATCCATAGCTGCAGCCCTCCAGGGTGTGTGTCACAGCAGGGGTCATCCATGGCCACAGCTCCTCAGCAGTCTCTATTGCCTTAATGTGTGTCCTTCAAAGGCTGAAGTCCCTTAGGAGAGCTCCCTCCCTGACAAGGGTCACCCACAGCCAGAGTCCCTAACCCAAGAGGTGTCCCTAAGCCAATATGGGTCACCTCTTTCCAGGACAGTGTCTCCAGCCTTGCCCTTAACTACTCCTCCTTAGCATCTTGTCTACCATGTCTTCCTAAAATTGTGTCCTTCTGCACGTCTCCACAGCTGACCCAGAGCCTCACCAGTCCCTCTGGACTTCTGCTCTTCCTTAAAAATGCACCACAGTGTTCCCTGTCAGGCTGCAGTCTTGACAGGCCATGGGCTGCGAAGCCCAGTGTCAGACTGGGTGGAAATAAGCACAGGGCACTTCATGGCCTCCTGCACAAAGGTCACCTGCAACTCCTTGCTTCAAAAGCCCTACCATTTATACTCCATAGAGTCACAGTGGCTCTGGGTAGGACTCTGGATACTAGCCACGTTATAGTTGCATGCCGTAGCACACACTAAGGCTGTGCAATATTCCCTAAATCTTTATATTATCTTATTTTTCAACCTCTAAAATGGAGATACTGGTGTTTTCAAATCTTCCAGATGTCTTTTGGAGCTCACTATTCAGCTAGCTGTCATATACTCAGATGGTAATCATACATTAAACTAGGATGCAGCTCTGACTTTTCCTCCTGCAGGTAGTTTTAAATGTCAATCAATCAAAGNNNNAGCTAATCACATTAATGAAATTCATAAATAAAGTAAAAGCAGAATGAAGAAAAAACACCTTCACAAAAAAAAAATAAATAATACTTCAAAAGCTATTATAAAAGCACAGGCTGAGAAAAACAAAGGGAAATTTATTTGGAAAAGTCAGGCTAATGCATCTGATAAAAGCAAATCTGAAATGCTGGCATTTAACATGATATACCTTTGAAAAGCTGTAACATTTTCAAGAGGCCATGGACTGATGATGGAACTGAACAACAGGGTAGTGAATCCTGAATCAAGAGACATAACAGTCACTTTTTTGCAATGATTCAAAGTGGGCACTATGCTGCAAAAAGATATAGCTGAATTTGAATCCAGCAAACTGCCCTGAAGACTCCTGAATAGAAACCTTTGTTAGAGTGCTACAAAGGTTGATATAGAAGGTAAGGAAGACAAAAGTCAAAAATTGTCCATGAAGAAGGATTAGGGATACATGTACTCACTTATTTGGTTATTTAAAAGAAAATTTAGGCTGTGAAAGAAGGTCTGCAAGAATAATAATTTAAATTTTTTTTCTTGGTTATGTCTTTAAAATTAACATGGAGAAATATTTCATTTACAATGCAAACCCTCTCTGACTGGAAATTAGCAGATAATCTGGTTGTTCAAATGTCAAGATAAGTACTCGTATTTAAATTTGTCTGAGTTTATTTCCATATTTCTCTTCTCTGTCAATATCTGATGTTCAAAAAAAAAGGAACTTCAAGAAAAATAATCAAAGAAATCTCTTCATATGCTTTCATCACCTTATTATATGAATACACTGCAGCAGACTGCTTATGCAAAACCACAGAAAAGTAATCAATACTAGGGAGCACTTAAGTGTAAGGGTTTGCTTAGTGAAAAATCCAAGTGAAATGTTAGGCAGGTAGAGGAGTTATTATCCTCTATGGGCCAAATCCCAAGAACGCTGTGGCACTATTTTAGCTGATGACTGAGTGGTTTTCTTCAGTCTCCCCAGTGTGGAATTGCCTTAGAACAGCACAAAGGCTAGTGCTGACAGCAAGGGAATGTTGAAACAGAAGCAGCATGAAAAATATCAGTCCTTCCTAGTTTACCAATTATTAGCACTAAATTTTTAACTGAAATGGACTTCTGCCAAGATGTCTCAGCCAAAACCAGTACTAGAAAATGTAATTTTAATGCTGCATTATACTCAGGAATCTGCAAGAGTTTAGTGCAGGTGTACTGGTTGCCCCTTTTAGTGGTAACATTTCTCAATAGTTGCCACATCATGACATCTGTGGTAGCTGAGTGCTTTTGTGGTCCAAGGAGGGAACTATTCTGGTGTCTTCAGTATCAGGGTGGTCACTATAGCTTTTTATTAAGTATAAATTACTGCACATCACTTACAAGGTGAAAATGGTCATCAACTAAAATTTAACCTGACAACAGAATATTTTACAAAACCACTATATAACTGCAGCCAAAGACTATCTAAGAAAAATGGGGGAGAATGACACCTGGATAATTCTGCATTTCTTGCCTTTTCTGTGTGAGACTGCCTCTACCCTTTGGAGGCTTTACTGGATTGTATCTTTTACTGCTGCTAAAAATCCACTGAGAACAGAATGAATAGAGCTGTTTTCATCTGGTCAGTACTTGTTAATTTACAAGCAATGTTATAAAGTGCTGAGCTCCAGGAAAAGTGCAAATTTTGATAGTTTGCCTGAATCTCTGAGTATGTCACTAGTTTTATAGTATCTTCTTTCACCCTACTTGCCAAACACAGTTTTTTAAAAAGCTAGTCCCACATTCTTCATTCTTTCTTTGATACTTTAATAGGTAAACTTATACAGAATTTTTGGAACCAGCCATATTGCTAGTAAGTAGAAGGATTTAGCATCAAGCATTAGTATTCACCTGATAGTAATTATCAGCTGAAAATTGTTATGTGTTCTCTAGAAGAGTACATTAAAGTAATTAAAGATATATAAATATATATA
>VZTR01028496.1:0-16428 GCA_013400775.1 Chaetops frenatus
AATACATATTCCTTGGTATGTATATATATATACACTTGAATTGCCAGAATATGCTTGTGAAAGAATTAATCCAAACAGCCAAGCCTAAACAGAAATATTCAAGCTTGTAGAAAAAATATACTGAAAACAGCATTTGTTACAAATCCTATTTCATTTAACAGAATGTAAAATTAGTTACTGCTCCAATCATATACACATGAAGTTATATTTCTGATCCAAATCACTCACCAAAACAGAAACAGCTGCTAAAGAATAAAAATTATTAATAGCTTGTAAGATGTTAAATATGGAGAGCAAACTCTTAACTCACTCCTGTTTATGAGAGTGCTTCTGTGTTACGAAATGAAAGCAGTAATTCCCATCCCTCCTGGCAAACTCACCGATTCTCCTTTCTTCTTTGTCTGCCCAGAGTAAGGCTCAATGACACCAAGATGGTAGAGCTGTCTAACCAGGGAGAGAGCACAGGACTGTGCTGCCAGCTTTTTGTTTGATCCATGCTCACGACTGAAAATCCCTGCAGCACACAGAGGTCAGAGCTGTAGCAGCAGACATGTCAAGCAGCTTCCACAAAAGACACTACTCTGAACTGGGCTCTGACTGTACACTCAGACCAGGTTTCATGGACAGTCGCAAATCTTGATAAATCCAGAATTCCAACATAAAATCCAACCAGGCCCTCCACTGGCCAGCTCACACTAGTTGTGTGATGTTACTTTACCGCTAAGTCCTTGGAAGTTTTTCTGCATTCAGTGCCCAAGGAAGTATGATTATCCAATACCACCCAGCAACATCACACAAATGATCCTTTACCTCTGGAAGCGGCTTCAACACATAACTGTAATAAATTCTGTACCCACAAATATTCCTCTATACCAACACCCATCTCTTGCTAAGATAAAAAATAAATAGGAGCACTTACTTCTGCCCAGCTGCTTCACATAAATGTTCATTTCTGCATTAAAGCTCCTGAAATAGAAAGAAAGAACACCAAAGGTACAATTACCAATAGCTGACACAGCAAAAATATTTACTCTTTCCAATATTTCTAGGCAAAGATCTCTGTCCTCAGTCAGAAACTCTCAACTCATCAATGACCAAGGTAAAGTATTACTGCTTTTAGTCCCTTTAACCCCAAGGTATTAGGAAATAGACCTGTCATCAACAAAACCAGTACATTTGATAAGAAGAGTTCTGAATATGCAACTGTTCAGCACTGAAATTTAAAGCCACATTATTAGGAAATATGCTCTGAGCTGTCCAAGTTTAAGGCAACAGTTATAAAGCAGGTGGGACATTAATGTAACATTAACATGCATCCCAACCTATCATTAACTGTATACCACATTAGTATTGGTATAACGCTAATGTAATCCACTAATAACCTGTGTTTAATGACTAGATGCAACATTTAATACAGTTACTCTGCTTTTTGCCACACATTTGATCATCTCAGAGCATAAACAAAACCAAACCAGGTCATTTAGTTGAAAACATGGAACTCATCTGAACAGGAGACAGAATATTCGAATTTGCATGATTTCCATTCCCTTACTGCCATACTCTGGAAACAGCAAACCTAGAGTAACAGAGTTACTCAAGGGTACCTCTGGTAGCAAACCCAACAGTTTGCTTAGTAGACAGGTAACCAGTTCAGTTAGAGGCTAACTGGCATATTCACCACAGAATCATAGGATCATGGAATGGTTTGGGTCAGAAGAGATCTTAAAGACCATCTCATTCCAATCCCAGCCATGGGCAGGGACACTTTCCACTAATCCAGCTTGCTCCAAGCCCGGTCCAGCCCGGCCTTGGACACTTTCAGGGATGGGGTATCTGCAGCTGCTCTGGGCAACTTATGCCAGGGCCTCACGCGCCTCACAGGGAAGAATTCAGGCTTAAATAAAAAATCCTCAACAGAAAAGGACAGAAATAATGATCCATGTTTTTAAGAATCCCAGACCAAAGCCTGTATTTGCCACATGAAATATTAAAGCCAAATTCTTGTAAGACAGGATTTAAACTGGCAAATGTGACCCAAGGCACATGACTGGAATTTACTGGACTGAAACCTTCTTTGGAAACTAGGCCTTGGCATTTGCACAGGTGGAGGCTATGCCTTGCACCTGTGTCCTTCATTTTTTGCTGCAAACAAACAATAAAAAAGGTTAAGTGAGTGATTTAAATTTCAGGTTAGACCTCCTTCCTGTGCTATCAGTGAACTGACCTTCAGGCACAGTGGCTTCAGGGGTGGAAGGCCACTGGCTCTCAGGGACACAACAGCCACCTAAGACACCGATGACAGTATGTTTCTCAGCCAGGCCTACAGTCAGCATTCAATCTCATTCTCCTCCACCTGAGGGGAGAACAGCAACACCAGAAATCAGTTTGCAGCAGAATCCCACATGATTCCCTAGTCCAGCCTCAGCAGCCCATGTGTGAGCAGGCACAGGCCAGTGGTGTCACTCTTCAGCAGGAACAGAAGCAGGCACAGGCATCCCAACACCGAAAAGTCACATCCCATCCCTTAATATGAGCTCATGTTTTGTGTTTTAGGAGAGTCATCTTCATATTTACAACTTATACCCTCCTGTCATAGTTGAAGTTTCCAAATTCAGCTTTTCCAGCTATTACTAAGTTCTCAGACCATGAGTATGATTAATTGACCACAAATCTCTAAGAGCATGGCTGATATCTCTGTTGTAATCTGTATCTCTGATCATTACCCCAAAAAAACCCCAAAACAGATTGGCAAGATGCGTGACAACTGGTAATTCTTTAAAAAAGCCCAACAACCTAAACTATATGGTGTCCTCAAAACTCCAAAAAACATCCCTCTCCTGTCATCCAACACACACCAAAAGGATTAAATCCAACAGTCTCCCAATGAGCCCTACAACACATTAGGATTGTTTCATGCCTATTTGATCTGTTGCAGCAGGTAGTGAATAGCCCCTTCTGCCATTCCGTCCAGGGCAACCCACACGAGCTTCCCTGAACAAAAAGTATATAGAAAACTCTGAAATGTGCTCCAGAAGAACAATAGCCAGGCTGAGAAACATACTGTCATCTGTATCATTTAATTCTGCTCAAGACTAGATAAATTTAAATACATTGGTTTTAATGCTGCAGAAGGTGTAACAAAAATGAGCTACACAAATATTCCCTACACTACAAGATAAAAGAAATGTTCAGAAGCTACACCTGCACCAGGCATAATTTAAATTCCCAGTACTGTACAAACTAACTTTTTATGTACTCACTTAAGTGAAGGAAATGGCCTTGCCTGAGAGACATAAATTGAGATGAAGTGACTTAAGACAGGCTTTAAATGAGAATTTACAAATTTCTGCACCAATATACATCTTTTAGATGTTCCAAATGATTGGAAGACTCAATAACAAAAGAATACCATAGTCCTGCAAGTGAGACCCTCTTGAAAGGCTGTAATAAGAAAATTCTCTTGTCTTTCTGAAAATATAACTCCTACAGAACACAAGTTTATATAATGCAAAGAAGGCCAACCCCAAATCCAACCAGGAGAATCCAGCAGCAGCAGCATGCCATTGTTTCCTGCCACAAAACACCATTATATTTCACCAGAAATAATACAATGTCCTAACATCTGGATGATTTGTAAAGACTGTTCCTAATAGTAATAAATAATAAAAACCATTAATTCTTTATGCACAATCTGTTATGAACTACTATCACTTGGGAGAAGAACATGTAAATACTCTAGTGGAATGGCTAAAAGTAAAAAAAAAAGTAATATCCAGCTGGTCTTAACTGAAACTTAAGACTCTCAGAACTCCTTTGGAAAGATTCTGCCAAACTGTTTTTTTCCAAAAGAAGATTCCATTGCCAAAAAAGTTAATTACAATAAAGATATAAAATACAATTATATATGTATTTATAATAAAAATAGAAATAAAATGTCCTTAAAACACATTGCAACATAAGCAAATTTAAGATTTACTCAAAATGCACAAAGGCAACAACAGTCATAGAACAATTACCACAAGCAATTGAGCTCTCTTTTCACACAAACTGACATCCCAGCAGCTGACTAGAGGACAGAAATCAGTTCAAAAGCTGCATATCCAGAATTTCTCAGAAATTTATTCAATCTCTCAGATCTCTGCACTGAGGGTCCTCACTCCCATATCAATATTTAGGGATGTTGTTGGTCCTGGCAAAGAATACTATGACTCTACAGAGCACGGCAGGTAAGTGTGAACAACCATTGTCACACTTGTGACATGGTTCAAATACTTTGAACCCTTCACACACAGATGGTGACTAAAACTACCAAACCTGTTGTGATCAGGCCCCATTTCAATGTATTTATATTCTTCCTGGATCTTCTCCTTTTGGAAAAACTGGTTCAGACGTGCCTTGGCATTTTCCAAGGTCCAACCCCCGTGAAGATCTGCATTTAAGTCCACTTCTGACTCTGAGGTCTAATATGGAAAAAAAGAGTATCATTTACCAGCTTAAAGATTACATAATTCACCTGTATGCTATGAAATAATTAAGACATCACAGAAAATACTAAAAGGTCCTCAGTAATTCCTTATTTTCAGAATAAAATGTCTGTACAAAGTCCTGGATGTTCTGACTATATTATTTGTCCCTAGCTTAAACAAATTACCATTATTAAAAATCAACAAGTAGATCTGGAGCTTTAAATCTGCAGCTCAAACTAACAACAAAATATCAAAAGAAAACTGATTATAAATGCAAATAACAAATTAAAGGGGATGAAAGATACCTATTTAAGAACTAAAGGAGAATTCCACTGCATGACTTACTTCCTGCACTTCTTGCTCCTCTTTCCTGGAATAATAATCTTGCAAGTTTGCACCCTGATCCCAATGAGCTCCATGACTGCCACAGTTTCCAGGTGCTGCACCTGGTTCGTTGCCTACCACACAGAAAAAAACATTAAAAAAAATAAAGTAACTCCCCAAAACATGCTCTTAGCAATGGAGAGGCATTGCCTGGCCATCTTGACAGGCCATGACCAATCCCTCAGATCTCATGCAGTCATCCACACGTCTGCCTCAAAACTATAACTTCGGTGTCCTGTCTGCAGAGTGATGCAATTTGAGGAAGAAATCACTACCGAAATACATTCAAATACACAGAAATTACAGTTTTCAGTCTTACCTACTTCACTTTTTAAAAGCAAATGTGGAGGAAGAGGTCCCCCCGCAGGTGAAATGGAACCAGTGACATCTCTAGCTGCTTCCTGTCCTCCTGTGGGGATGTCACCTGCTGGTGGCTACGGAAGGGAATGAAGGAAAACCTCAGCACATCAGTGCAGAATAAGCCATTTTACTGTTCAGGCAGTTTAAAAACCTCAGACAACGTTATGCAACAGTTATCCCCAGTAAATATGCAATAGTTACTACCCAGTAGCAACCCCAATACACAACCATGAATATTTTAACACTGAAGTGCCATGAAACCAACTAGCACAGCAAAGCCAAAACAGCAGTCCTGTTCCCAGAGGGTTCCACACCTAGGCTAATGAGGCAGGGAGGCTGCTTCCACTGAGAAAACTCATATATTCTCAATGGAGCACTAGAAGAAGATTCTTCCCTCTCAACAGGTAATACATAACTTCATGCTTTATTTATTTTTTTTCTCTAAACTTGCTGTAATGACAGAGTTACCCTCCTCTTCCTCAGCCTTTAAGTTACAGTCACTGCTGAATGTTCACAAAACATCGTAAGAAGCAGTGATCCTGTTACACACCTGAAGCAATTACGGTTTTAAAAATGCCAGATTTTCAATGTCTGGTTTGATATATCTGTGATTATTATTTTTGAGTTCGATTTTGAATTTTTATAAAGCACAAAGGACTATATATATATAATAACATGGCTCTAAAACTTCACAGTGTCAGGTGTGAGTACTCAGCATTTTTAAAGCCAGGCTGAACCTCACAGGGACTCTGAATTCTTTCCAGCCTCAGCAGCTCTGCATGCAGCTGTATTTATCAGATCATCCTACAACATTCAGTTTATCTTGATAATCTTAAAGGTCTTTTCCAACCTAAATGACTCCACGATATTCTGTACGTGTCCCAGCCTACCAGCAGTGCAAGAAGTCCCTCACATTCATTACTCCACAGAGGGACCAGACTTAACTCCAGGGATGAAACACAACTAGGAGCACGGCAGCACAATGAGAGAGTAGTCTTTGGTAAGGAGAAAGAGCAGCTTACTCCAAAAGCAGGGATTTCATCCCTCTTCATTTCATTCACCCGCACTAAGTAGTTGATGAAGTCTCGGGCGGCATTGCTCTGCGCATCCTTCTTGTTGGTCGAGTTGCCCATGCCGACATAGTTGAAGCCTTCCACTCGGACCTGCAGGGAACAACACACAGCTCTGGCACGCACAGCTGAAAGGGGCTTGGAGGCCAGCAACACTGACTGCAACACCCAATCCTGGCTGCTGACAAGTACGGGAGAAATAATATTACTAAGTATTGTTACATATCATTATATATAGCTATGTATTTCTGTAGGTTTTGAAAAGCAAACCCCCACATTCTGAGACCCCTGACAAAGCCCAGACCCCGTCTGGAGGCTCAGAGCCCCGTCAGGGCCCCACATTCCCTTTGACAGGGTCCTCTGACCGCCGCAGAGCACCAGGTCCCTCCCAGAGGCGAACCCAGACTCACGGCACGGTCCAAGTTCCGTCTGGTAGAGCCCAGGCTCCCGTCACGGCCTCCAACCCGCCAGGCAGGGCACCGGCAGGGCCCCAGAGCCCTCAGAGCCCCGGCAACACGCCCAGAGTGCGGCAGGGTCCGTCCAGGGCCCCGGAAGGCCCCAGTCCCCCACTGTGTCCCCAAAGCCGCGGCACAGCCCTAAATCCTCCTCATAGCTCCCAGCCCCTCACAGGGCGCCCAGCCCGCTTCCGCGGCGGGGCAGGCCCGCACCTCGCAGAGGAAGGTCTGACGGCCGCGGCCGCCGGCGGCGCGGATCTCGTAGGCCGGCATCACCCTCCTCTTGCCGCACCAGGCGTACAGGTAGTTCTTCACGTCGCCCATGGCCGGGCCGGGGGCACCGGGGCGCGGCCGCCCGCTCCAGCCGGCAGCACCACACGGCAGCGCCTGCGCACCGCCGGACGGCGGCCGGGAGGGACCCGGGCGGTGCCGGCCGCGTTCCCTCCGCCCTCCCTCCCGCCCACCAGCGCCCCTCGAGCAGCCTCCTGTCCCCACCCTCATCTTCTTGAATANCACATGATGTAGATAAGAAGAGGCATGAAAAAGCCTCCAAATAATGTCTTTCACTTGCAGCTGACTCCGGAACAAATAAGCAGGGATCTGAAAAGTGATTTCATGTACCGTCTGGAGCAGGATCAGGAATTACAGAGGGTACGTGTGTTTCCTGTGACCTGTCATTTTTGTGCTAGGCTCTTTATTTTCCAGGAGGGGTTGAACATAACACAAAGTGTATAAAGGCTGGATTTCAGCACAAATACACACCACCTTTTCAGAAGTGCTGGATGTTCCAGTGGGGTGGATGTGGGGGTGAGTTGTGCTGTGCCAGGCAAAAATACAAACTACGACCTGTTCTTTGGCAATTTTTCCTTTGGGTAAGGGAAAAGTATAGAAAAGTGAGGCAAAGTATAGATGTGCAGCAGAACAGGCTGATTTTTGGAGATTTTGGAAATGTCCTGGACTTTTTTTTTCCAGATTCAAGAAGAGAGAGAGGCCTTACCTCTGAAGAATTTTGAAAGTGAAATTCTGGATGCAATCACAATTCTGTTGTTGTCATTCATGGTGCCACTGATTGTGGCAAAACCACTCAAGTGCCCCAGTACATCCCAGATCTCTCTTCCCTCCTTCCAGCCCCCCTGCAATCATTCTTTTCATGAGGAGCAGTCAGGGCATGGGATCCCTCATGTGTCAGCCACAGGGACGATCAGCCATCAGATTAGTGATCCAAAGCTTGCTGTTACAAAAGGGATTTCTTCTTTTAATTTTGCATTAAGGTGTATAAACACAGAGATCAGACAGAAGCAGGATTTTACATGCACAATGTCCCAGTGACTCTGATGAGCAGATACCATCCTGAGCAACCTGATGGTGTCATGCTGTTGTTTAAACCCACAATGTAGTGTCCTCATGGAGAGGACAAAACACCATTCAGCTGAGAAAGGGTAGAGACAGATCTTCTTCCTTTCTAGGCAAAAGTCATCAGCCCTCTCCTCTAACTGAGAAAAAATTGCTATTTTTTTATTAAACAATCCCAGTAAATCCTGGAATGTGCAGAAGGGAGAAGTGTAAAATGTCAGGCCACATGTGCCCCAGCAAAGCCAGCCCTAACAGGAAGGTGCTTGGGCACATTGCCAGTTCCCTGAAAGAAATCCTGCCCATTATGTGGGGGATGTGCCCTGTGGCAGAGAATCCCAGAAAAGGAACCTCCAGATCAACATGGAAGTGGAACAACATCATAGATATGGCACTTGAGGATGTGGCTTAGTGGTGGAGCCGGGAGTGTCAGGTTAATGGTTGGAACTGATGATCTTAGAAGTCTTTCTCAACCTTAACGATTCCATGACTCTATGATCCGCCACCATCAGGCCACACAATGCTGTCCAGCTTGGCTTTGGCCTTAGCGATGAACTCACTGGAGGCGTCGACAAGCGGAAGCCGTGGAGGTCCCATGGGAATGCCAGAAACAAAAGTCATTACAGCTTTAGTCTGTGCAACACCAAAACCTGGGCAGACAAAAGCAAAATCAGGACATTTACGGACCACTTTCCTTAAAGCAGCCTCAATACAGGTGGCCAAAAAAGGAGCAGTACAGATTTTCTGTGTAGTTCAGTATCAACCAGGCTTCAGGCACTTCTTGGAAGTGAGAACATGGTAATTGAATAAAGGTAGTTGTGCCTGCAGACAGGAATGACACTGCAGTAAAAATTACACCTACTTAGTACATTTATTCATATGTAGGCATCCCCTGATGCAAGCTTATACAGAGCCAAGCCTTGGGAGTAGCAACATCCTGCTCTCTGTCCGTAGCTCATGAATTCTTACGTACCTCTGGATATTTAGTGTTTGCCTCCTTATCTGTAAGGCTAAAAAATACTGCAGTTCCTCTGACTTTGAACCCAAGAAATACAGCCAGGCTCTAAAGCTCAGCAAGATTCATCAGGGCTTGCATATGTACAGCAAAACCACAGTAAACAGTTCTCTTCATTAAATGTCTGATATCATTTAATTTAAACATTTCCTGTCTGTTTCAGTCTCCCTACACCACTCTGTTGGTTTTACTTGCTTTTTATATTTAAACTTGATTTTGTTTCTGGAAATCATTCAAATTTAAAATGTTTTGGCCTTGTACAGCCTTCAACAAAATCCCTGTTTAATTACAGCAAGGCAAGAGAGAGAAGTATCAGAGCTGTTCTACTTGGGCACCACCATTTCAGAAAAAATACTGTCGAAATAATGCTGGAAATGAGCTTTTGGAGACGGAAGGAGAAAAAAACTAACAAAAAAACCAACTCACATAAAGAGTCAGGATAAGAACAAGGGTAAATCACAGTCACAGCTTTAAATCTGTGAGATTTCACAGCAGAAGGAAGGAAGGGAGAGTGGAATCTATCGGGGATGCTTGGTCAGCTCCCTTTGTTGAGCTCCCAACTGCTACTAAGTTGGGAAACAGCAGATGCAACTGTTTTTCACTGCAAAATCTTTCAGGAAGGAAGTTCTAAGAGTACAGCAACATGAGAGAGTTTGAGGAGCACAAAGTTTTCACTTTTAGACATAATGAGGGAAAAAGGCAGTGTTTACCCAGTTTACTTACCAAGTTTGATGACAAAGTTGAGAAATTCCCCAGTGAGAAACTAGAAAAGACCAACAGTAATTTATTAACACCCTCAAATTTGAAGGTGTAAAAGCATCTAAAGCTACTATATTTATATCTTATATCATTGCTCGCTTGTGTGGATGAGATTAAAGTTGAAGGGTAAGTGGTTAAAAGGCCTTGGTTAAAAGGTAGTAAGGAATGGTGAAAAAAGCGAGGAGGGATGAATAACAAAAAGTGGAGTTGGAAATGAAGGAATTTTTATTTAAACTGCCTCTGTATGGATGACAGAACCACATGGAGAACAGCCACGTTGGAGTAAAGCTGAAAGAGAAAGTAAGCTGCTCCCAGTGAGGCCCAGGAAGATGTTGTACCTGATACTTCTGTGCCAAGGCAAAGTCTGGCTTTGCAAAGGCTTGCAACATCAGATTGGTTTGTCGGCCCAAATAGTTGTATGTACTGTCAAAAAACCAGAAATAGAATTGGTAAATGCAAAGAAGGAACTTAAAACCAGTGAAACAAAAGAAGTAACCACAGACATTTGCTGTTGACATTGTCATTATTATGAGAGAAATTCGTGGAATTTATGTGTGGTACAATCTCCTGTCAAGCATACAAAGTATGCCAAGCTCCATGGAAGAATCAAGAGAGCCAATTTCTCTTCCCAGTTCTTTCCAAATGGAACTGCTTTTCAAAATTGAAAATAAAAAGGCATCATTGGGCAATAAGGAAAGTCAATCACTTAATTTTCCAGTTGCTTATTCATTTAATGGATTGCCTAGATGGGAACACAGGTATCACACAGTAATTCATCTAATCAGCCTGATATGAGGGCCAGAGGATAAATTAGAAATTAACCTTAGCATGGCCCTTTTCCTCACGACTGCTCACATGAACTAACAATTTTAACCTCTCTGGGTTTTGGTTCCTTATCCAATGCAGACAGAAGTGATTCCCTACTTCAAAAGTTGCCCTGAGGATAAAAAGTACATTGAAACCTTTGGGCCAACTTAGAAACCACAGCAATGGCCACCCAAAGGAACATAATCTGAGATCCTGGGTTATATGACTGTCCCATCACTAGGACTGGGGCTAAATTATGTGTCTGTTTGGCTCTGTACACCCTTATCCTGCAAAATCCTCCATTGCCGTGACAGTCAGGGAAATATTATGCAGATAGTGGAAGACAAAACAGCACAGTGCATGTGTGTGGGGAAGGAGCCCAAGCCATACTGACCTTCCAACTGCTCCATTTGCCCCTACTGCCAGTGCACTCAACAGTTGCTAGTTTGGGGTGGAGGGAGAAAAAAAAAAGTAAAAAATTTTACTTTGTGTAATAAAATCAAAGAAAAAAAAGGGGTGGTAGGAGGGAGTAGCAAAACTGCCTTGCACTGAGTGTCCAGGGTTGCTTCTTCCCCAAGGCTGAGAGTGCCTTACAAGAAATTACTTTTAAGAGAAGTTTCTTACCTCATCCACCCCATAAAGAAATTCAAACTCCCCTGTTTCATTCTTGTTTATGCACTGTGCCAGGTCCAAGAGGTCCGTGTCACTGAACTTCACACCCTGGAAGGTGGGGATCTGTGCTTTTATCCCATCCAGCAACTCTTCCACACGAACTGTGCAGAATAGCAGTCTCATATGAGGGAACACAGGCCTGTTCTGCCTTGTCCCCAGGAGAAAGAATTCGTATTTTACAAGTTGTTCACTTTCAGCCTAAGCCTAGTAAACAATACAGCTCTAAAACAGTGAGTAAGACAACAAGGAGTAAGACTCTTTTACCAGATCAGTAAAAGTTAAGGAATGAACTGGCAACAACATATTTAAGCCTAAATACAAATTCATGCTTTCAGAAACACCATATAACCTCCTTTCCAGAGTAAATAACTAAAGATTTGTACTCTGTACTTACTCTTCACACCCGTCAGAGGAGGAATGTGATAGTAATAAAATGGCACCTCAGGGGCTTCAGATGCAATCTTCTGTAAGAAAGCAACCAGCTCATCTAGAAGGAAACCATCAGGTATCCCATAAGAGAAGGAGACTATCCATAGGGAGACACAGTTCAGATTCACAGCACTGGGGCTGTGGAGAGGCCTCAGCTTGTGCACCACACACAGCAAGTCATACAAAGCCCTTCACACGTCATTAAACGTGACATAAATCAGGGGAAGACCTTAAGAAAGGCAAAGACAATATTTCTTTGGAACCAAACCAGTTTCAGTAGCTCCCACTCATTCTCTTAGAGGTGTAACTCAGGCATGCTCTCACATGTGCCAGACCTGTGTGACAAGTGGTCTCAGCAGGATCACTTGTGCAACAGAGGACAAGGGATTAAGTTCATGTTCACCTCCCTGGGGTATTGCTTGGTGAGGATGATGAACAAGGTTTTGGACAAATTGTTTTGCACCATTTTAGGAATCAAAGAGTTGTATGGTTGACATTCTTCCTGAGAATTGCACCCTTCAAAGATCTTAGGCAATTTTCCCATTGAGATAGAATGAAAAAGAGTGGCAAAAAACAGTGATGAACCCTCACTGCCATCCCACCCTCAGTGAGGTTTCTGCTGATGTTTGTGCTGTTCCTCTGTGAGTACCAGTCTGATTGCCATTGACTGTGTCCTGGCTGTCACTATCAGCCATTCTGGCAACTTACTCTGGTTTCTTCTGGTGCTTTCATATGAGCATTTCCATTCAGAATTCATTCGGACAACTTCTAATATTTCTTTTACAAACCTTCACTTCATGTGCATCTTCTATGTTGTTGTCAGGATCTTAAGGACAAAATACTCAGTTTTCAAGTTTTGAGGTAACCTTAGACAGACAGAACCAAACCTGATTACCTCAGCAACAAGAGCCACACCTGTGTTCCAGCACTTGCTCAACTTGGTCAGTGCCCAGCAAGGGTCAGCATGGAACCAGCTGCTTCCTAGTGCGGCCCAGATCAAGTGTGAACCCCAAACTACCCATTCAGAACACAGACTAGTTAACTAGACTATTCTTTCCAAAAGCAATTCTTCTTTTTACAAAAGGCTAACAAAACACATCCCAAAAGACATCCTTCCCACTTCTTACCAGGACAATTCTGCTATCTCTCATCTTTAAAAAATGCTTCTTGCAGGTTTTGCTTTTCCATTACAGTTGTGCAAATTTTATCAACAGAATATTTTCCAAAGAAAGAACATGGCATTAATCCTTTATCTATGATGAAGGTTGGGAGGTCAAAAAGGCCTCAGCAATCACATCTACTCACCTTTGTTTGTGGGTTTGAAGAAGAAGGGGGCTATGACAGCAATGCCACCAGCGCCTATGGCTGCTGCATGTCTTGCCTATAAAAGACAGAGTGGAAAGTATCTGAGGGTACATCTGCTTCTATTTACCACACACAGAATGAAAAATATCATATACACACCAGCTCTTGGCACTCTGGCAGGTTCAGTGCTCCCACATGAATGATCACATGGTCCAATCTGCACAAAAAAAAAAAAATTCAGAAGATTTTGGGGAGGTTTCAGTGATGGTGAACTACCAGGCTGCCAAAATTACTCACTTCAGCTCAGGCAGCCACAGAACAAGAATGTAAAAAAAGAGTTGAGCCTGTGTTGGCCTGATGAGCAGAAACGTGGAGAAAATGCTGACAGAGACAAGAAGTGGTGGAAGAAAGAAAACACATTTGTAAACATGAATCACATGTGACTTCCTGCAGTTGTACTTGCAAGGCTGTCAGGAGGGATGAATCCTAACATTTAGTGGGAAATTGAAATTAAGACATCAAAGATTTAAGGGGAGGCTGGGAAGAGTAAAGCAAACTGAAGTATATCTTTATTTTCTAAACCTATATCTCTGCACAGCTACCGTAAGAGTTCAACCTCACAGCAGCACCTTTGATTATTTGTCTGCTCCTGCAAAGGAAATCCCCCATGTTCCAGGCCATCAATCCCACTGCTGTTTTTCTCCTTTATATCCATAGGAGACATGGATATAAAGGCTGTGGATCTAAAGCCTGTGATCCAGTTTATTTTTCCTCATTATCCTTCCCCAAAACACCTCCTCCTCTGCACATCCTCTGACCCAGCATCCAAGAGAAAGGCAGCAGTGGAGGGTACAAGGCTGAGAGGTACAAGAAAGGGAGAATGAAGCTGCAATTGGATGCACAGCTGCAGATCCAGATTGAATTCTTTCTTCTGTCACTAATTTTGTACCTTTATGGAAGCAGTTAAGCACTTGACACCCCAACTTCAGTCACACCAAATAATGTAATACATTAAAAGGTTCAGAAATGCTCTTTATTTGCACTTCTCCTCAACACTAAGCAAAGGGGACAGCTCTTCTTTCCAAGCCCTTTCTCATCCCCCCCCATCTCTTAGTGTACCAAAGAGAAGGACTCTCACAAGCTCTCTAAGCAGCAGGAACAGACACCAGCTAACTGGCAGTGGCAAAAACATGCTTCTGTGATAAAAAAAAAACTGGGGAACAAAGCCCAGAAACAAAATACTAAAAAAAAAAGGGATCAGCACACTTCATTTTGCAACCAGGCATTATTATAACATAAGATCTGGAATCCTCCATTCTCTCTCAGTTACTTACTTGTCTTTTCCCTTGCACATCCATTCTTCTGCCAACTGCTTTCTCTCCTGGATGCTAAGGGACAGGCCTTCTCCTGTTGTGCCATTCACTATTTCAACAAACAAAACACAACGCACTGGCTGAGGCCTCACCTACACACATCGTTTTCACTGAAGACATGAACTAACATTTTTGAGTTGGGAAGAATCATTCAGATGAGTCTTCTCTGTCAACACAACATTATCCATTCATCTCTGGGAATGTCACCTTATGAAGGCACCTTATTTTATCCCCCACAGAAATGGGGTGTGGGCAAAACCAGATGCCTTAAGTAGCTCTTGAACTTTCTCCACTGGTGACTATAAATGGCCAGGATGATCCCACACCCACATTCCCTCCCACTACAGCTCCTGCCAGGTAAGATATCACAGGATTCTCATCCAGGTAACAGAGCTGTAACAGAGTTTCTGTCACTTACCAAAAACATTCTTCACGTTCTGCTCATTTACCAGATAATCCACGTACTGACGAATCACCGGGAGGTTAATTTGTCTGCAATAAAAGGAACCACAGTAACCATTAAGTCCCCACCCACAGTTATTTTAAACTTAGTGATTAAGAAACCAAAAAAACCCCACGTATCTTGAAGCCTTGCATTTGTACACACACAGATTACCCAGAGGTAAGAAACCCTCGACATCTGTTTAACATCTGAGGGTAGCAGCTCAGCCTTGAATTCTCCCTTGCAGCTTCTCTTCCTCCTGACAAGCAGTTCGTCGTTCCAAACTTTTATTGGTAAATAGCTGCAGGCTTGTCACAGCAAAGAACTTTTTTGGGAGATATGAGAGAACAGGAGACCCTAAAACCTTTTCCTCTTTTGAGAGAAAAAGGAGTCCTCTTGAGAGCACAAAGTTATTTATGCAAGTGCTGGGAAATGGTTAAACTGCCGGATGGTTACAACTGCTGGATACAGAGAGCGAACGGCATCCGCTGGATGTGACTTTGACCTCTCTCTCTCTCCCTCATGAAAGGATGAGGAGACCAAGAGAATTCCCTGGCAAAGAGGGGAACTAGAACTCTTGGGCTCTCTTCTATGCAAGATGAACTTATTTTGTTTACTAGTGTATAATATTTCACTGTTGTTTTCGTTTGTCAAAAATACAGACCAACTCTATGGTTTGGAAGTCAATTCTGATGCCTTGATTGGTTTTACACAACACTCAAAATTCCATAGATGCCTTCCCAGAACATATCTGACAAGGACCATGCAGTCCAGGCAGAGGGCTCAGGTTACTCTCTAAATACCATGTTGCAATAAATTAGCGTCATAATAAAAAAATTAAATCAGAAATAAGTTTCCTTTAAAGCAAGAATCAAAGCAGTGACTGCAATGGCATCATCCCGACTGGGATGAAGCCATGTTTTTCAGCAGTTAAAGTTAAGTTCAGTTTTGGAGATCTGTACTAGCAAATCTCCACTGTCTCTCTCAAAAGCACATACATATCCTGACACATCCCCCACGAGAGCTCAGGGTTCTCTGCTGACTCCAAACAACTCGGTCTTGCAACATCAAAATGCAATGAGGAGGCTTCTGTTTGCCACCCTTGGTCTGAAGAGTGCTGAATTTCAAGTTTCGATTTGATGTTATTTTCAAAACTGTGCTGTCCTTGCAGAATTTTCTTCAAGTTTAGACTAATTCCATGCACACATACACACATGACTGCATGCATGACTTAGCTAAGGTAGAGAGAAGTCCAAAAGGCCTTCAGATTCTGACAATTATTTTCTAGCCCTTGAGAGCTCTTTTTAACTAGGACTGCAATTTTCCTTAACAAACATGAAAACACTCCAATGCTCTGCACATGTAACTGTACTATGATTTAATTTGCACCTACAAAGCAACAGAAAAGGAGATATGAGTCTGATCCAAACTCTCCAAACCCAGAGCCACAGTAGGAAGCAGACACAGGGAAATCTCACTCTGGTCCTAGTGGGACCAATTCATTAGCTCCCCCAATTCCATCAGAGATCTGATCTTAAAAA
>VZTR01028496.1:16511-34929 GCA_013400775.1 Chaetops frenatus
AAAAAAAAAAAAAAAAAAAAAGTGCCAAGGAAGCAAGGAGATCGGGTCCAAATAAGAAAAAAGGAACATAGGGGTGGAAGGAAACAGTAATCAGTGCAACTTTGTCAGCTCACCCATCCGGAGTCATTGGAGTGATGGTAGCAGCCACAAGACCCTTTAACTTCTTTCGGGGTGTCATTGAGCTGTTTGGAAAAAATGGTATAAAAGTGATTGCCATCTCTTTAGAAGTGCTTCAATGAAAGGGTAAAAGCCCCGCGGGCTGTGCAGCCGAGCCCTCCGGGCAGGGAGGGCGGTTCTGCAGAGACGCGGGCTCTGAGCCATCCGAGCCATTCCCGAGGGAAGGGATGGCGGGGGGGACAGGGGCGCCCCGGCTCCCTGCTCACCTCTCTCAGCCGCCACTGCGGCTCCCAAGGCCGCTCCGGCGGCGGTGTGGGAACGGCCGGGTGGGCAGCGGGCGGGGACAGGGGCGGGGACATCGGCAGCAGCTGCCGACTGTACAGCCAGCCCTGCTCAGCCCAGCCCCGCCTCGCCCAGCCTCTGCTTGCCCCGCAGGCCCCCATGGCCCCGCACAGCCGCGACCCCCGCGGGCTCCTACTGCCCACGCTTTGTTCCAGAGATAAGGCTGGTTTGGGTTATCCATCATTATCTGCAGACTTCAAGATATAAATAAATAAATGAACCTTTAAATATTAATAAAGAACAGGATGGAGACAAACATAAAATCGTGGAATGATTTGGGTTGGAAGGGACTTTAAAAGGTCATCCAGTGCCACCCCCTGCCATGGGCAGGGACACTTTCCACTATTCCAGGTTGCTCCAAGCCCTGTCCAATCTGGCCTTGGACACTTCCAGGGATGGGGCAGCCACAGCTTCCCTCGGCAACCTGTGCCAGGACCTCCCAACACTCACGAAAAAATCTCCAAATACCTCACCTAATGTTGCCCTCTCAGCGCTGCTGAGGTGCTGGAAGCACTCCCAGTGCAGTGTTCCCAGTCTGGGACACACGGAGGGATCCATGTCCCTGTGTGAGAAAGGCAAACAGAGCTCAGGCTTTCTGCTCCTCGCATGCAGCCCAACATGTGGTTTTACCAGATGTGTACCATGCCCATTGTGGAGTGTGGGCTCCATGGCAGTCCTGCACAGCACAATCCTCCCCATCCCACAAGAACTGCAGCTGGGCCAGGATTCAAATCTGCTCCCAGCAGACCTGACCAGCGGACTACTGGCGTCCTGCAAGACAAGGTACTGCCACGAACAGATTCATAGCAATAAACTTTCAAAAAATATTTTTAAAAATTGTCTTCAGCGTGCACTTTCTGATCTTCCATTAGAGAGTGTTTTGAGAGCACCCAGTGCCTGCAGAAAGAACAATCCCCTGTTGTGTGATCCAGAAGCACATTTTTCATGTATTCACATAATAACCTCAGGAGTTTCAGGCTGTGGTATTCCTCATCCACTCCAAAATACGATCACTGCGGGCTGTTGGCATGCAGAGATCATTTTCTCTGGGTTTTGGCCTTATTAGTAGTTCCTTACAAAGTACATATATTTCCCTTTTCTTAGAGGGTCATCTTGTTCTTCCAGAAATCCCCTTCCTCTACATTCTTCCATTCCCACAGGTAGTTTCTTTTCCGCCAGGCTCAATAGTTCCAGCTCTTGCAACCTCTTCCACCAGTGTATTTCTGGAAGTTCACAGACGATTCAGTGCTCTATAGAGCATTTAGAGGAAATCTACAAGATTTCCTGAGTATTTTAATGCACTTTTAGCAGTACTTCATAGTGGTGACAGCACAGGAGAGAAGCTTTACACAGTAGCCTGGAGAGAGGTTTAGAGCTACTTAGAACTCTGCAGGAGTTACAGATCAGCATAAAAGGCTTTTAGAGCTGTTTTGAGCTCTTCAGAGGAATTTTAAAGCTGCCTGGCGGAGTTGAGGGTTGTACAGTAGAGATTTAGAGGCATTTTAGATGCATTTAGAGACATATTAGTGCTGATTGTAGCAACACAGAGCAGCTTTAGATCAGTTTAGGGGAGCTGCGAAGTGTTGAGAAGAGGTTTAGAAGAGCTGAAGGAGTTTAGTACTTTACAGAAGTTTTGGCACACTTCACAGGACTTTAGGGCTGCTTAGAACAGTTTACAGGATGTTTAGATCAACTTGGAGCAGTTCAGAGTGGTTTTAGAGGGCTTCAGAAGAGCTTTAGCACTGTCTCTAAGCAGGAATTCCAGAACTGCAGAAAACAGTTCTAGAGCAGTTGCAAGGAAACTGAGAAGGGCTTGAGATGTATTTTGAAGCATTTTACTGCTACTTTAAGCACCGTGGTAGTAGTGCTGTTTAGAGGATTTTCAGAGTGGAAATTTTAGAGTTTTATAACTTCTCACTGTTGTTTGTAGCCAATCAGAATAGTTTTAGAGCTGTTGAGACAGGTTGTAGAGCCATGTGGTGCATTTTAGAGCTCTTCAAGCTCTCTAGGGTATTGTGGAGTTCTTTAAAGAAAGTCCACACTGGTTTAGCACTCTGGAGTGTTTTAAAATCAGATTTTAAAAGGTACAACTTAGGGGGTGTAATAATAGCTCTTTCAGAGTTCATCAGAGGTGTTTTGTAGCTGTATAGTGGTGTTTTAGAGGGGTTTAGAGCACCTCACAGCATATTCAAGGAGGTTTAGAGGTCCTTAGAGGAGTTTAGGAGGCCCAGAAGAAATTCACAGATCTTCAAATGTAGAGTTTTAGATATGATCACAAAAAAGCTCCTTAGAGGAGATTTAGAAAGAGACTAGTGAAATTCAGAGGACTCAAGCACTCTACAAAGGGATATTACAGCTCCTCAGAACTACTTAGTGTGCCTCTGAGGAGTTCTGGAGGAATTTGGAGCTATTTTTCAGACCTTTAGAACGGTTTCAGGAAGTGCAAAGGTATTTTAAAGGTGGCAATAAAGCATTAGAGATGTTTAATACAATTTAGTGGCAGTCTAGAGCTGATTAGAAGAGTTCTAAAGTGATTTAGAGACAGCTTAGAGTTGTGTAAATTACACCTGGTTTGAGGCAATTGCCTCATTTGAGAAGTACAGAGTTCCCTACAGTCTTGCCTCTTTTTCTCTGCAATGAACAAATGTCTCCAGACATAATTTTCTTTCAAAGACAGACCCAAGTCAATTTTCAGAAAAAATATGAAGTACTGAAGCCTAAATGAAAATTCAGAAAGACAGTACCTGTGAAAGTGATGAAATTCTGTTATATACCATCATGGCTCACCGGTATTCGGAAGTACATCATCTCAGGAGTTGATGTGATGTCATTATCTATCTATCTATCTATCTATCTATCTTCCTACCTACCAACATTTACTCTGCTCTAAATCTAAACGTGCAAAAATCAAAATAAATACTGACCTCTCAGATATTTAATTTTCATTTTAAACTATTAAGTTTGCTGATGATTCTACCTGAAAACTTGCCACTTTAACTGTTCTAGAGTTAAACATAACCTGGAGGATTTTCCTAACTTAGCATTTTCTTAACTGTCTTACACAGACATTCCCTTGACAGGGAGTTGGAACTATAAGCTCTTTAAAGTCCCTTACAATACAAACCATTCTGTTATTCTCTGATTCAGGTTGCTGTGTTTGCTGCATAAAAGATGTATAACATGCCAAGTTGTTAATATTTTAGATGTCAAGATGCTTTCCCATTAGCAGTCAACAAGAGCGTAATCTAATTTATGTCTCTGGAAATAGAAAACACTATCAGGTTACACTGGAGCCAAAGTGACCACTGGCAACCAAGAGAGTGTCAGGGATGTTACTCTTCCAGGAAGTAAAGCTCACCTCTGAACACAGCCAACAGTGCCATCTGCTGCAGAGTGCAGCAATGGCTCATTCTGGGAGTGGACAGGAAGAGAACAGGTTCTTGAAGAATCCATCTCTGAAGGCCTTACTCACATCATCTAAAAGCAGAAGTGCCCACCAGAACCCCACACCACTACCAATATCCCCACTGTCAGAAGATAGGAGAGTTCTGATATGATCTACACTCGTACCAGTAGGAGGAAGAAGCTTAGGAGATAAATTCTCAGTTTCAGTTACCTCTTCATGCCTTTTTGGAAGAGGAGAATATTATTTTAAGGGAAGTATTTCCTTTAACGTATTAATCCCTCCTCTCTGGGCCTGTTTCCATCATGTCTGGACATGTTGTCAGGTTCTTGGGACTACATAGGGAAACCCTGAGCTCTCTAGGGCAATATCAGGGTCTTTTTCAGACTTGTGGGGCTGTTCCCACCATATCAGAACAACCCTTCAGCAGAGTCAGGAGCTTAACCCAGGTCCTTGGCAGAGGAGCTGCCAGGTGGTCTCACTCCATGCAGCACATAGACAGGAGTATGCTGAGAATGAAAGACAAAGGGAGGCAGGGAGGGAGGGAAGGAGGAGGTCAAAGCAGGTCAAGAAAGAGGAAAAGATCACTTTAAAACTCTGGGAAGAGGGATAAAAGACAAAGTGTATTCTCTCACACTT
This sequence comes from Chaetops frenatus, assembly GCA_013400775.1. Lineage (NCBI taxonomy): Eukaryota > Metazoa > Chordata > Aves > Passeriformes > Picathartidae > Chaetops > Chaetops frenatus. Next base: position 21,013 of record VZTR01028496.1, read on the forward strand.
TTAAGCTTAAGTCTCTCCTAAAAACCAGCAATGCAATAAATTTGTGTCGAGACTTTTTTTCTAGCAAGTACTGTTACCTCCTTCCCTTAATGAGACATTCCTGTCTTGAAGATTTACCTTTTTTCATGCTCTTGTTTCTGAGAAGAATCTGTCAGTAGCAGATTGTGGATGAATTTGTAGGGGAAGATGAATTAATTTCCTCTCAGCACCCAGATAGGACTGGAAGTTTCTGTGGATCTAGGCAACTTCTTTCACTGGCTAAAGTTTGCTGACACAATTGCTTGTGAAGTTCAGTTTCTAGCTAGATCCCAGAACAGATCCATATTAAAAAATAAGCTTTATGTTAAAAATAAACCACTGAATAAAACAGTATATAAAGCTCAGATAGCTTCTCTCTGGACTCCATACACAGAAGACAGGAAGGTTTTGGAATGTTTTTCATGGCAGCTAAAAGCAAGGATTTATTTAGCATTAATTCCCCAAACCTGGAACAGTTTCAAAATGTGAGCTTCAGCAGAGAAATCTTGGAAAATGCCAAGTCAGGAGTGCTCTGGAGTGGTGTTGGGTGTAGGAAGCTTTTTATTGGATCAAGAGCAGCCAGTTCCATGTGTTCTCTTGATGAAGCGGGCACAGAATCACTCATTCAGCAAGATTTAGGTAATACTGTCACTGAGCAGGGAGATGCAGTAGTTTAACACGTTACTTGTAACAAACTAGCTGGAATCAGGCAAAAACATGGACAAAATCCACATAAAGGTTTCCAGAAAGCAGATAATTGCTGGCTGAAAGTGAATCCAACGGTAACAAATTCCCCCACTGACAGAAAATGTGTAGGTCAGAGCATAAGGTCTAAATACCACCTCACTGCAGTTATGGCATAGATTTCCTTTCCACAGTTTCTAAGGATAATAAGGAACCTCCTTGGAACAGTGCTATATTGCATTCAGCTGCTTCATTAGAAGGTGGTATGCTTCTGCTTCTTCATTTCCCATGCTGCAAGTAAGAATATGATATAAAATGGAGGCTTTCTTTAGAGCAAGGAGATTAAGAGGCTTCTTCTGGGAGGTGAATTTGCAGTAAACCACAGTTCATCTAATAACATATAAAGACACTTCTTCTGCCCTGGAGAGTAACTACAGTAACATCACATGCTCAACTCCTTTGCTGTGAAGTGAGGTTTCTGCACCATCAGATGAGCATATGTTTACAAAAGTAAAGGCCATTTATTTGTGAAGAGTCTCAGTTCTTTTAAATTAAAATAATTGTTAAAGATTCTCCGACAGGCTTAGGCAGCAATGCAAAACTGCTTGGAGTTTTGGGTTGAGACCACTTCATAAAACATGTGAGGGGCCACACATCCCTGTCTGTCCCTCACACCCCCATTCTTCACATTACACTACAGACTTGTCAGCTACAAGAACGTGACTCAGAGTTATCATTACCCCCACTGTAACAACACACTTTTTTTTTCCTGGGTTCCTCCAGTCCTGACACAATTAGGTCAGAGGAAAAGATTGCTGCTTTTTGTGCAAACAGTCTGTGCTTGCCTCTAGGGCTAAAGGTAACTTAGAACACAACTGCATGGATGCGACAGGAGCAATTGTAATGCTGCCACAGAGCAGATGGAAGCAGTTGTGCTGTGGAGAATGTTGTTTAAGGTCTTGTTACAGAGGGGAAAAGTGGAAATCACAAGTGATTATATCACAGGCTTGTCCTTGTCCTTATCCAATTGAAGTTATTATTTAAGTACCAGTTCATTACAGTGTTCCTGCACAGATGAAGACAGTAAAATCAAGGTACAAACCACTTGCTTTTATCTGCTTGTGCCCTCATCTCTGCTCCTTAAGACAAGGGAACAGAAAAATATTGCTTTGTTAGCCATTCTAGAAAATGCCAGCCAAGTCCCAGACACATATTTATTTCATTACACAGAGGTCAAAAGTCACAGAGCCTTTGAGACTTAAAGGCTGCTGTGTAATTAGATTTTCCTCTGTTTGGAGGTACTAGTGAGACTGTATATCAGCTTGCACCATAATCCTATCCCCATCCTCTAAGTTTTGGAATGTATATACACAGAATACATGTCCCCATGCCTGCCCTACTGTCTCATGCAGCTGTTTACATGTTCTCTCAATGTTTATGTGTAAAAACAAGAGTAATGGAAAACAACCTCTCTGGAAAACACTGAAGATTGTTCTCCAGCCTGGGGGTGCTGCACCAGGAACAGTCAACTCTTTGTCAGGGACATCAGCTGGACACATACAAACTCACTAGGCGTTTGTTCTGGGCCTCTTTGCTTCAGAAACCAAATGAGAATCCACTGTGGGCTTGTCTTTATCTACAGAGTTATTGCCTCCCTTCCAAGGTAACACTTCTCAGTGTTTATTTACCATTAGGGTAAATTTGTGGAGATTTGCCTAACTATTGTGTTTGGGTATTGCTTTTCATATAGCCTTTTCTGCTCTGGAGGTGTTCAAAAACACTTCCATCCCTGGGGTGACAGGGTAAGGTGACAGCTCACCTTACCCCAGCCCATGCCTTTGCATGCCTGTAGCTCCCAAGGAAAGACCAAGCAGCTTCTGCTCCTCCAAACACCCTCCTGATGATCCCGTTTGACCCAAGCAGAAAACGGGTAAAATGGAAAAATATTTTACTCCATAAAATAAAAAGTACAAAGCATGCAGAGAACTCGTTCCACATTTCAGGCCTCAGCCTGTTCAAATAAACTCCAGTAGTAATCACTATACATCACCCTCTTCTGTGGAGAAATTTGTGGCTTTAGAGATAAATTCACAATTGCTATTTGGCATGGTTTTACTTCCCTTTTCAGAACAAGAGTGTATCACACAGCATCCTGATGAGGTTCCCTGCAAGCAAAGTGGGTTTCCTGTTAAGTCATTCCCAGCTATTGATGTCAAATGTCCCCGAGAGCTCAGCTGAATTTGGCTGCAAGGAATTTGCACAAACCATGACAAAGTCAGAGGTGTTCTCAGAACACAAACTGTGGAGTTTAATCTGCACTATTGTGCTGGTACCGAACTATGTCTGGAGCTGCAGCTGGCTAAATGAAGAGCCCAGCTTCGCTGTGTGTATTATAAGCAGGACAGCATTTCACAATAGCTTTGTATAACCCCTTTGTTCTGATATCCAAGGGCTAAAAGGGCAGATTAGCCTCAAATACCGCTCAGAACAGCCAGCCATCAGAGAACACTGTCTGTCTTTCATAACATGCCAGCAAAAATCTCGTGAGGATGGTCTCAGCAGAGTGTGCAGCCAGATTTCTACCTACCCTTTACCCCTGTGGTAGAAAGGAAAAGCTGGCATTCTGTATAGCACCACTCTCCCATAATCCAAGTCAGGGCAGAGGGGGGAGACACGTTATTTACGTGAAATCCTTTCTCCCAAAGCACAAAACCTGCCACTAACCCTGTCATAAGAGGGCACACAGCCATGGCAAACAGGGGAAGTTACACAAGGGTGCAAAACTGTTTATGGAGCCAGATCACGCACCAGTCCCAGTGTTGCCTCGTGGGTAGTAGGTGGGGCTATTGGCATTTGCGTGGGGGCTCTCCAATGAGACCTACAGCAGAACAAGATTCCAGCCTTCTGGTTTTCATAACAGTAGCCCCCTCCAGTAGAGTTGAGGCATGGGAGGAGCTTGCCCAAACTCAAATAAACACTGACATGCAGCATCTTATGAGGCTCTGTAGCCTCCACAGGACACAGTGCAACAGCTCGGACTACAAGGACAGCTGAAACTGTAAGTATGTCTACCTTCTCCACTTCCTTAATAGCACTAGTAGTTTGTGGAGTGGCATGTTCTGGCTGCACTCAGTTGTGCTAGCAGTGTAACCTGCTGCCTGTCCTTTTGGCCCATGTGTTAACAGCTGCAGAAAAAACATAAACACCCTATAGATACATGTATATGAATAGATGGACATATCCAAGTTTAGCTTTCCTGTACATCTAAAAAGAACTCACCTGTATCTGGAGGATTCTTCTGTTTGTCTCTCCCATCCCAAAGTATTGTTTTACACAATTAAAAAATATTTCTAACATGCACTCACTGACAGTACTGTGTATAAAGTTAGGAAATCTAGAGCTGTGAGGTCTATGTTGGGAAGGGGCTGGACGTAGCCAGTAAAGAGAAACCAGCTCATTCAGTAGCTGATACAAGTGTTAAGCAGCATCTTTGTCTTTGAAATGGCAGTAAATTGTAGAAGTTTCAGTGTAATTGCTCATATTTGCTTCTAATTATATGGATTCCTGCTTTATGATGCTTTGTTGATTTGTAAACATCATGGACAAAGCCTGCTAATAGAGTACAACTGTGCAGCAGTCTCTGGTGACCATCACTCTGGTCAGCTCTGCTGGTGATGATGTACCTCTCAGGCTGGAACAAGGAAGGGAACAGCACCTGCCTTTACTACTGGCAGCCATATACAGCTGCTGCTTGATTCTGACCTTCCTTGGAGATCTGTGGTGACAACTGAAGGAACTGCTTGAAAAAGCTCAACATTTAAGTGGCTCCATATACTGCTTATTTTACAGACTCTTAAAGCAACCCAGTACCACCAGGGTTTGTGGCCCCCTTTTTTTTTTTTTTTGGTGTGTTTTAATAAAAACTTTTCAATCTCAGATCTCAAGAACTCTTTGTAGCCATCTCTAGGCAGAGTACAGAAGAGGATTAATAGAATTCAACAGTAGTCCAGATATTCCAAGATGAAACAGGCAAGAAATTCAAGTAGCACAAGGCAGTTGATTTTACCAAACTCACACTGTTACCAAAGAAACAGGTAGTTCAGTTACCATAGTCTGAGAAGAGAACATGCTATGACTTAAAAATCCAGATAATCACTGAACTATGTGCTCTTTGCAACATGAGGGGCAAAGGACATTGCAATGTAACAGAAGGCTGAGACTGTCAAATGTAGGTCATACAGTACAGTCTGCCTGGTTAACAACAGAAGTCATATATGGAGCCCACTCAAATCTCAGCATTAAACAGATCTGATTATTTCAACAGTGGTTTTCAATATTTTCACTCACTTTGTTTGGGACGGTGGTTTTAAGTTTTTACCTTTTTGCCTCCCATGTGAAGGCTATGGAGGAAAATAGTTACTCATTCAGAAATGCAGAAAATCTAATTTATCCACAGGACTCTGAGACTAAAGGCCTTTAAGAAAGTCATCAGCTATCATGAGAGACCAAATAAAACTAAGGGCAGTCAACACCAGATCACCCACCACACTACTCTGCTTTTTCACCCAGGAGAAAAGACACTCAAGTGAAGTCCTTTTGACTTATGGATTTCCACTTGCAGAATCTTACTGCTGTCAGGAAATACCTTGTCATGGAGAAGCAAGGGCAGCGTATCCTCAAAGAACACTTCCTCCAGTAGAGGTGGTTTCTTGGTCCTGGTGGTTTCTGCAGGGGTGAATGGCTTTCAGCCTTTTTTCAGGCCTTCCATCAGTTCAACAACAACTGAAAAGCCCTAGTGCCATATTAATTTAAGAGATGCCAATGAACTGTGTCTACCTTGCAGCTTGGCAAGATGATCAAGTCTTTCAAGCAAACATTTCTGTCGCTGGACCTGCAGTCCCCTCGCTGGAGCTCAGCAGAGGCAACGGTAACTGTAACAATACGTGTATGCTGATTTGGAAAAAGTAGCTATAAATTTCTGTCAACACCCATCTCACAGTTACTGTGACTTTCGGTACCTTTCAGGCAAAGGACTATGAACTGCGCCAGTACGAGACAGCCAAGTGGGTCAGCACAGTCATTAGGGGAGAAACCCAGAAGGAAGCAATGCGCCAGGGCTTCTGGAAACTCTTCCACTACATCCAGGGAAAGAATGAAAGAGGTAGGATATGCTGGTTTTGAATATGAAGAATTACAAATAGCTAATGAGCACAATTAATAAACAGTAGAGGAGCTGAGAGATGCAGTTTAAGACACCTGGTTTTCCCTTCCTCTAGAAATGAAGATTGATATGACTGTGCCAGTGACCTGCCTGGTAAAATCAGGCTGCACAGATTTCAAGATCTCTTTCTTTGTGCCGTTTGAACACCAGGACTGCCCCCCCCAGCCCACTGACTCCGATGTCTTCATTGAGGAACGGAAGGCAGCAGCTCTCTTTGTCAGGTAGGCAAAACCAGCACAGCTCTCACTAGATGAATCCAGGTCAGTAGCTGCCCTCTTCAAAGTGTGGGCTATTCCTTAAGAGATGGTTACGTGTGGATACATCCTGCTATTAAGAGCTTTAATTGTTGAAATCCAACCATTAGGAAATCTTATGCTTGGGTTACTTACTAGGAACAAAGTGAAATGACCAAGTTGTGAAAATACTGATTTTTTTTTTTTTTTAGAAAACACTTGAAAACTGCATTGAGTTTCATAAAGATGCAGCCTCCGTAATAATCTCCTGAAGACAGTTCTACAGAACATCTAAACCACTTTCCCAGCACCCTTTATTTGTACTCCTGAACTGCCACAAAACATGCAAGGCGGTTGTTACAGGAAAAGCACCCAAAGCAACACTTGGCCATGTTAACTCTCCTGAGAATCAAAGTCACCTTGGGTGTTTGCTAGGTTAACACTGGTAATCTACCAACTAGAAACTGCATCACAAGTGCTTAAAACTTGCTTTGCAAGTCTGAGGTTTTTGTCTGTGAAAAGAAAGCCAGGGGCTTGAACCAAAAAAAATAAATGTTGCTTTCTCACTTTTACCAGGTCCTTCGGTGGATTTGCCTCCCCAGAGAAATATGCTGAGGAAGCTGATGCCTTGGCCAGAACCCTAAGAAACAGAGGCCAACCATTCCACGAAGACTTCTTTTATACTGCAGGCTATGACAGTCCCTTCAAGGTCTTTAACAGGCACAATGAAGTGTGGTATTTTAAAAAGTAACATGATGGGGGAATATAAAGAAGCTACTAATCAGCTCTGGATGAAAACAGACCTTATTAATGGCTTTTGCTTTAGTGCAGAAGAAATTAATTCACATGTGGACACAATGTCTAAATTTCTTTTCTCTAGGATGAAGTACTATTCTGGCTAAAAGCATTTTAAAATATAATTCAAGATCATACCAGGTGGAATGGGCAGGAAACTAAACCAACTTACTCTTACTGAAAGGTTCTAAGCAACACTAATAATCTGAAAATAATCCTGCTGAAGTTTGGGTATGTAGCTTTACTTCTCTTTAGAAGTGATACAGCACTAGTTGAAATGTTATGGAAAGGGAGATCTTCATAACTGACTTTCATAAGCTGACTTACTTCATATTGACATCACTCCTGAGACCAGGGAGGAATTTAGATGAATTTTTCAGAGAGGCAAGCTTCCATTAATGAGCTTTAGAATCAGAAACACCTTAGCAGGCCTTAGTGACTCAAACACTAACTGTTGTTAATTAGTATTATCAATATCTCCCACCTCTCCAATTGAACTTTTTTCCCTCCTGAAGGCCAAATGTTGTGTTGTTTAAATCCAGAACCCTTGGAAAAGGGTTACCAAGTCCAAGCTGTACACTTGTTCTAAGATCTGCACCTGAACACGTAATACCAGGATTACTGGTGGACTATTGTTTTAGTAGCAAATACACATGTAGTAAGTTTAGCTCTCACCTAAAACACTTGAAATACTCTAAGTTTTGAAGATTTGTCTAAATACAGTCACTTGCAGCCTGTACACCAGCAGTATTTGACACCTCAGTTAGGACATTTGCAGGACTAGCATATAACCTAGGTAAGTCCGTGCTCTAAATTAAGAATTTTAAATCTCAATATAGCAGCCTGGAGCTGTTTTAGTTGTTAGAGCCAGAAAGGAGGTCACAACACTAGGTAGAGTTTCCAGATTTTTATTTCTCTAATCAGTGTCAGGCAAACATTACCAGTGAGGTAAAAACACATTGGCTTTTTTAATGCTGTTCATGCAGATGTAACCAATTTACCAGCAATCTTCCACCTATTAAGACAGACATAAGAACCATTATAAGGTACCAAACCAGCACAACACACTTGATGGGAACATCTCAGACCTTAGAGTTTCATCTCTGTTCAGTGAGAGAGTTCAAGCTAAGGTTATCATCACTTGTTCCAACAAATACATTATTGCAGCAGTTACACTCACCTTCTCAATTCTTCATACACTGGTTTCAGAGTTGCCTCCTGACATAAATGAAGAAAACAGTTAGCGTATGCAGCAGCACAAACCTGCTAAAAGCTTCACAATAGCTTTGTAACCTCAGATGGCAAAGGAACGGAAAGGGTAATATCACAGTAACTCATTTGGCAGAATCAATTTCATCAGTGGCTACAAATATTTCCTGAAGTTTTTAATACAATTCAGCTGTTGTGTGGACTTACCCAGTGAGGATGCAGACAGCACAGTCCATTCCTGAGGAAGAGAGAAGTACTTTCAGAACAACAGACAGCAGCACTATATGCAAAGTTTATTTGTCTATGAATTTCTATTCACCAAACTATTTTACCTAAAAGGAAACTTACTTTAAGCTGGCATCTTATAAGTTTAACTTACAGCACCCAAATAGGATACATAAAGCTTACAAATCCTAACTTACTTATAATGGAAGAATTGGGGAAAGTAAAAAGCTACTACTTTGCTTTGTGATACTGTCTCTCCCAACAGTGTTGTATTTCATGATTTTAAATGCCTAAAATACAAGCCACAAAGGTTTTCAAGATGACGTCTATCTTTGAAAGTGTTTGGTGTGTTCCAGTTTGAAAACAAGTTTGTACAAAAATCATCTATAAACTGAGCTAAATTTGTGTAGAGACAATATAAAGATTAGTAGTAAAAACTGCTGAGAATTGACAGCCACAGCACAAGGCTTTTTAATTTTTATTACAAAGTGCAGCGTTACAGTAGTGCCCACAGAACAGCCAGATACAATAAAGGGCAGACAAATCAGGTATCTTAATAGGACTCATTTTCGGCACTCCTATTTAAGCATTCAGCACAAAGACAATATTCCAGGAATTATTAAATCCCATGTATTCTAAACTTACCTCAGACACATCCATATCCGTCTTGTTTCTCAAAATCCATGCAAGCTTCACCCTGTAAAGAAATGAAATTGTAGTAACACACTTTTGGCAGTGATTTGAGAGAATGAATTTGGGTACTGTTTCAGCACAAGAGCTCTCCTCAGCCTCTTTCAGAGAGATTCCCATTGCTTAGAATTCATCACAAACAGTACATGCTAAGAGGAGCTTCAATGTTATCACTTGTTTCTCCTTTAAAGAGGGATTTGACCTTAGAATTAATTTCAGACCTTACTCCCAACCACATCTTCATTCTTATCACCATAAGAGCTCTGACCTAGCCATCAAGATAAACAATTTACCACATAAGCCTTCAAGACTAGTGCTACTCCCTGAAAAGAGTCCGTTAAATCTAATCAATAGCAGGTAATTGTACCGCATTTGCTCAGCCCAGAATGTGTGGCAACCTGGTAGCACAGAGCTTTTCTTATTAAGTAGGAATTCGAGTAGTCCGTAGCAGTTATACATTTTAAATGGACACCACTATTTGTTTTTAGTCACAGAAAGCAGTTAATTTTAAGTATGAGATATGCAGCACCTCAGGCAAGTAAATCCTGCAGGCTGCTAGCAAATCTGTGGCCTTTTTACCTGGTAAAGGTAATAAAACCATCAAGAACCCTGCATAATGCTGCAGCTGCACTGTAAAGGCCAGGATCTAGTAACTTCCTTATTCCCAGTATCACACAGCTCTGACCAGTCACACTCACGTGTTAGCAACTTACTTTTGCTGGCAGCACTACCCAGATGCATCACTTCCCAGCTCCATCACACCTGGATCAAAGCAGACCATTAGGATAGTACAGGAACAAGCACAGGAGGATGAAATACAAGTCAGGTGCCTGAAGTCAGATAGAGCTAATTAGAGACCTCCATGATTGAAGTCAAGGCAGTCACATCTCATCACACAGGCAGCTTCAGCCCCTGCACAGCCCTGCTATAGGACTAGACTGCTATGGGCAAGAGGGCAAATACTTAAATAGTGCCATCAGAGCCACTTTAAGAGCTCACAGTGACAAGTTTAGCACACACCAGCCTGTCAAGACTGGGCTCCAGCCAGCAGTTCCCCTTCAAAACACTCTCCCTGTTTTGGCTGGGATGCAAGCCATAGCCAATGGGTCCCTTGCCCCTTTTTCCCTAGCTGACAAGAAGTTAAATATGGGCATAGGTTGAAATCCCAATACTTAGGAAGTTAAAACAAGGACTTACCTCACAATGAGAAACATTTGGAAGCCTGCAAAGGAAAATTCATTATTAGGCAGGGTCCTGCAGGAAGTTATAGCATAAGAACATTGTTGGAGTAAAATACTGTATCAGAGTTTGGTCAAGTTTTATCCTCATGGGGATCAGAGACCTGATTCAACATCATTTACAGTAGGCTGCAACACTCCCATCATCCCCTTCTGGAGGCAGGGTGTAAAGCCTTTTCCCAGCACTCTTTAATACTGAAATCTTCATTCCTTAACTCCAGAACATTGCTGAAATTGTGTGAAGAAGCAAACCTCAGAATTGCAGAGTTCAGTGATGTGAGCTTATGTGCAACCATGTTGTGCATATTAAGGAAAACCATTTTGGGCATTAAATTCACAGTAATGTGGCATTTACTGTTTAGTTTCAACAGAAAATTCTAGAGATCCTTAACACCACAATTATTTTATGCTCTTACTATGAAATACAGGAAGCTAAAGGCACACTTACAGTACTAATCTTTGCCTCACATTTTTCAAAAACAAAATGACTTTGTAAGCATCTACAAAAGCGAACTTCCAAACTCAAACGCAGCACAGACAAAAGTAGCATCCATCTAAAAAAACAAAGGTTTATTAATTACCTTCAATTACGAGGGCCTCGTTTTCACCAACATCAGTAACAGGTGAAAGTTTCTCACAGAAGAGGCATGGTGTTCCTCTGTCCAGGGCAGCCTGCAAAGCAAGAAAGCACTTTTAGAACCTGGAGCACTAACACGTGATTGACCTTATTCTGCTATATTTTGTGCTTGACTTCACAACCATATCCTACTGTCCCATCTTCCTATTCATCCTACTAAACTTTTTATGTTTAACCCACTTACTGGTCTCCTGATATAAATTTTTAAAACACATTCATGGAGCAACAAAAGGTGTTTCACCTTCAGCTTCCCACGTGATTTGTTAGAAATAGCCTAAGCTACAGGAGGCTGCATCAGATAGGAGGCGAAAGACAGTAACTGTGATCATCACAGGCCATCTGCTGAACTATGCAGTCATCACACAGCAGCCTTTCCTGACAGCAGGGATGAAATGAATTTTCAGTGGCCAGCAATGCAGTATTTACCTTGTAACAGCTTATACCTTGATCTCCCAGTGCCTGCAACAACAGAAAACAAAATTAGATCACTTCAGCCTTTGTGGCCAAGCCCACAGATACTATTGGAAGACCACAAGAGCCAGATACATCAGATAGGGGCGAAAAACAAGTATTCATCACAGGATATTCTGCTGAACTATGCCATCATCACTGTATCTGCTTTGGAATCACAGTACCAAGCCATCACCTTTTGTGACTGCTTTGACAAGAAAATTTTCCCAATTAAAAAAAAAAAAATTAAAATTTTGAATACTAGCAAGTATAAATTGTTTGTGATCTTAGTGGAAATTAAAATACATCCTAAAATACATCCCATCCTTCCTACTGCAGTTTTTTAACAGCTCTGTGGAAGGAAAGTCTACATGAATTACCTATTTCTTGCTGGGTGATATTCCTTATGCATATCTCTTAAGTGCAGGATTCAAATCCTGGAAGAAAAAAAACTTGTAAACAGTATATTCATCAGTCAAAGCATCAAGGGGATTTTTAAGTTGCTGTGCCTCAGAAAACTGTTATGGTGGTAAAAATGCTCATCACTCTCTTGGTCAAGAGTAGCAAATAAATGTCATCACTGTGGCACCAGAGGGATAGCTTAGCTCAAGGAATTAAGTTGCTTCCTGATATTATCAGAGCAGAAGATGCTGTCTAGACAAACACCAAGCACCATTTTATAATCAGTTTTCAAGAATCACATTTTTTTACCTTGGGAAGAAGTAGCATCACGTCTCCACATTTGGGGGCATATCTGGAAGAAATTAAAAAGAGTTGGAGATATTTGCAGAACTAGGGAGCTTCTCTGGCAATCCCATTAGAAAGCCTCAGCATTGGAGTTTTCAGAAATCACTTCTGTCCACTACTCTGCTTCTGAAACCATCACAGGCTTTGATATTTGCTCAACATCAATCCCCACAGTTACACACATTTTCTACAACATACTCCAGGCAGTTTTCCCAAAATATTTATTGCTGTGAACAAAGAAACAGTAGTTAGGAAGGAAAAAAGGGACCTGAGGGTAGTCTTGCAGTCTCTGGTTACAGGATGAGCAGTAGTTCATAAATAAAGGACCCTCATAAACACTCTCCAGGATGGGTGACTTTTCCCAGCAGAAAAGTAAGGCCTGCCTGAGACCCTACAGGGAATGCCTAAATTACAACTGCTGATACTGTAAGCTCCCTAATAAAACAGTACTCCAGTCTAGTTGGTGTACTAAAATTCAACATCTGTTACTTTGAATTGTATTTCAGAAGCAAAATTTACCTGTATTGAAGCCACAAGAAGGAAGAGTGTAGCCGATGCATGTTGAACTGAGAACAAGAAAGCGTGTTAGTTTTTCCAAAAAGGATGGAAACATGACTTTGAAAAATCCAAGCAACATCCAAAATACTTGGGGTCTTAGGACCTCCCCCGATGCAATCTAAATTTTGGCTCTTTGAAGAATTGAGGCCACAAAAAATAATTACTATTACGTATTTTTAAGCAGGACGTGATCACTGCACCACTTAGTTTTCTACAGCATCGATTCTGGTGTATTATCACCGGGGCAGCCAGGCAACTGTGAACTTTGGCTGCTTAGAAAGGCCCAGTGGTGTCTCAGCCATCCCGGATAGGCCATCAGAAGTATTCCATGCCCAGCTCAGATATGTTGGCATTCATCACCCTCTCAGATGTCCCTACCAACATAGTTTTCATCATGTGCGGAGCATATGGAAATAAGGCGAGTCACTTCTCTTTACATGTGCCGCGTTAGGCCTCTCAAGGCCCACGGAGCCCAGCTCTTAGGCTTGTACAGGACTGTCGCCGAGGGTCACCGCACGGGCCTGAGAGCACAGGTCAAATGCTTCTCAAAGCCTGGCAGAGCCTTGGGGCTGTGAAGAAGCCAGTCCTGAACCCTTCTACACTGCATGCACATCCCAGCTCTGCGGGGATCCTTAATCCTTCCATAACGCTACTCCTGATTTTTCCACAACGTTTCCCATTTATCTGCAAAAACAACCTCCTTAAAGCCCGGTGTAGTTAAAAAAAATCCAAACCCAAAAAAAAAACCGGAGACCTAGCGCTGGTATTTACAGCGGGCACGTGACCTCCACATACTCCATGACCACATCTCAGGCCCAAGAGCCTGGTAGGCAAGACCCCGTAACTCACCGCCTGAGGTATCACCCTGAGCCCTTACTCCACCAAACCCGTGTGGGGCTCTACGGGACCTACCTCCCCCAGGGCCGCCATGAGGCAGAGCCCCCGGCGGTCTAGGCCGCGGACCAGGCCCGGCCGCACAATCCACTTCCATCCTCCCTCGCCACCTTCCATCGGCGACCAACCCGCACCCGCAGAGGCCCTAGGCCGTCCCCCGGAGCAGTACCACCGCACCCCGAGCGTGGAACCGCGCCCCACTCACCGGCGGCGCCGCGAGGGGCACACCGGGTGCTCAGCACCGCCAGCGGGAAAAGGAAGAGGTGATGGTGCCCCGTCCCTTATATAGCACAGGTCACGTGGTGCGGGCGCGGCCAC
>VZTR01028496.1:35409-49417 GCA_013400775.1 Chaetops frenatus
CCCACCGGGGTGTGTTCCACGGGCAGGGGCGGGCCGGGGCCGTACGGGCCACACGGTGTTTCCTTCCGGGGCGCGGCCCGCGCTGGCGCGTTTCGGTTCCGGGCCGGCGCTGCGGGCCCTTCCCACCCCCGGCAGGTGAGGCCGGGCCGGGAGGGGNAGTAGCTCTCTCTGGAACCAGGGACTGGACCCATGGAATGGCTGGAGCTGCGCCAGGGGAGGTTTAGTCTGGATAGCAGGAAAAGGTTCTTCCCCCAGAGGGTGGTCGAGCACTGAACAGGCTCCCGAGGGAATGGCCACAGCTCCAAGGCTGTCAGAGCTCCAGCAGCCTTTGGGCAATGCTCTCAGGCACAGGGTGGAAGTGTTGGGGTGTCGGTGTGGAGGGCCAGAAGTTGGACTCAGTGGTCCTTGTGGGTCCCTTCCAACTCAGGATATTCTGTGATTCTGTGAAGTTGCCCAGTCACAGTAAATCTCAACCCAAAAGCCGAGAGTTTTCAGTGCAGCTTCCAGGGTGACATCATCTGCTGGATGGTCTGTCTCTAGTTCTTACCTGATGGATCGAGAATTCCACCCGCTCCTGGTAGCTGCCTCACAGGCTGGAAGGCATTTGCTGAGATAAGTAAAGTTTGAGTCTCAGCTGGTGACACTTCAAATTGCACTAAAAACAGCAGTCTCAGTGTGTGCCCTGTGCTGACTCAGCTCAGCCTGCAGGTAAAGGTGGGTGGAGGTGACAGACTTCCCAGAGAAATCAGGATGTCATTGCCCTGTGGCTGAGGTGCAGAAGCTGACAAGAAGTTCCCTTACTCAGAGGGGCAGAAATCAGCCTCTGAGAAGGCAGTTTGAACCAAAAGACAGATTCCCTCTCACTAGCTTTAGAGTGGATCGTAACACGCAGGTTTTGTGGCACTGAGGTGAGCCACCGAGCTCTGTGGGTCATAAAGGGCAGATGGATTTTTCCCTGCCTTTGGAGCAGGAGCTCACAGATAATTTGTTGGGCTCCCTGGGAAGCAGCTGCCTTCTGACCACAGCCATGCTCAGCAGTTAAGGTCTGATGGGTTTTTTCCCCTTCTCTTTCCCTATATCCCAAGCTCAGCCTCTGCCTCCCTCTTGCCTCCCTGGGTGTTCATGGCCTTGGCAGGGGTGTTTCACCCTTGCCTTCTTTGAGAGTGTACTCTAAGGCTTATTGCTTTAGGAACAGGTGCCTTGGAAAGATGGTGAGCTAATCCTGCTGCTAGATCCTCCAGCAAAACCGAGAATGACAGAGCTTGATGTTCACAACCGTGCTTGGGAGAACCCAGTTCCTCTGCACTTCATTTTTTCTTTCTTTTTGTCTTCTAAAGGGGAAGGGGGCAACAAGTTTTCTTCTTACTACATCAGAAGAAAAAAAAGAAGGCAGCACCCCCATTTCCTTCCCACTGCATGTAACTCACAGCACTCCAGGTAAGATGATGGGTTTTCTATTTCCCCTTGTTCTGTGCAGTTGATGTTCTGCTCCCGATGCTATGTTGACACAGACCTGTGCACTGTGGTTTCCTGATTTTTGTGGGGTTTGTTGCTTTTTCCTAAAGATAGGGAAGGACATGAAGCTGTTGGAGCGGGTCCAGAGGAGGCACCAAGATGATCAGAGAGATGGAGCAGCTCTGCTGTGAGGAAAGGCTGAGAGAATTTGGGTCGTTCAGCCTGGAGAAGAGAAGCTCCAGGGTGACCTAACTGTGGCCTTCCAGTACCTGAAGGAGCTGACAGGAAAGATGGAGAGAGACTATTTACAAGAGATGGAGTGACAGGACAAGGGGGTATGGCTTCCCACTGACAGAGAGTAGGTTTAGATTGGATATTGGGAAGAAATTACTACCTGTGAGGGCAGTGAGGTCCTGGCACAGGTTGCCCAGTGAAGCTGTGGCTGCCCCATCCCTCGAAGTGTCCAAGGCCAGGCTGGAGGGGGCTTGGAGCAAGCTGGGCTAGTGGAAGGTGTCCCTGCCCATGGCAGGGGGTGGCACTGGATGGGCTTTAAGGTCCCTTCCAACCCAAACCCTTCTGTGATTCTGTAGTAGGGGAAGGAGAGAAGAAACCCTAAGACCTGTCACTGTTCAGCTGCACCTTGTGACCTCTGTGCACTCCGATCTGACTTCCCCAAGGACACGCAACCATCCCGCCACTCAGGAATCCCTTGGCACAACTCCACAAGATTGACAGGCTGTCCTGCAGCTTCGTGTTTAGTAACTGGGTTTGCCAAGTTTGCACAGAGCCTGCTTGGGCATACGGACATGTGCTGTGCTGCAATGTTCATAAATTACAACTAAAAAGTCCTCCAAAGGCACACATGCTCTTCATGTGCCCATCCCTTCGATTCGGAGATTCCTCAGAGTGGGCACTGTGAACCTTGGTATTCCCAGCCTGCCTGAAATGGTTTTAACATCTGCAGGACTCTGCTCAATGCACACTTCAGATGCTATCCAGCTTGGAAGCTGCTTATGCCATGAGTGGACTTTAACAAGCTAATTTACTTCCCTTTTTTTTTTTTTTCCTTTTTGGATGAGTTTACATCTCACTTTCATTCATTCCTAATTTTTACCCTATATGGTCAGGGCTTCTTTTCAAACTTTGCAAAAATGAAATGTGATGACGTGGTGGTGCATCCCCCACCTCCCCTCCCTGGCCCTGCTCTGAGATCTCCGACTCTCCTGATAAGCCTTGGTGGACTTGGCTGAGTGGTAAAGGATCCCCTGACTGCACCAGCTGGGCTGTGAGGTGCTCCCTGAGCCTCCCAGGAGCTCTGGTGTGGTAGAGGTGGGAACAACTAAGAGCATCCCAGCCAAGATGGGAAACAAGGGATGAGCCATGTATAGCCTGGGTAAACCATTTAGCTGGATTGCAGCCCAAGCAGAACAGCACTTTTGGGAATTGTAGCCCGAGTGGAACAGTCCCATTATTACTCTGCTTGGGAAAGAGTCCAGGAGTTACTGACTTAGGGTATTGCCAGGACGGGAACTTAGTGATGACCAAAGTGAATTCTCTTGGGACCCTACAAAAGTGATTCTGAGTGAGGCCCTCTGAGCTCTCCTGGGCCTCAGCTTTTTTTTTCACCCTTCTATTACATATTTTCTGGCACGTGTCAGAAGTGCCACATATGATGGATATCTCAGGTTAACAAGGCACTTAGGATGCCTTGAGGTCAGATGGGTGCTGGCCAACTTTTCAAAAGTCTCAGGAGGATTTAGGTCCTGGTGTTTCCTTCCTGTTTTACAAACGAGCTTTCCCTATTACTTTCTCTTTTCAAAATGCATAGAAAGTACAAGTGGTGAGTATTTTAATCCATTATGTAATCAGGTGCCTATTTTTAGTACCTGTACCATTTTTAATGTCCTTTTTATATGCAGACATGCTTTTATTGAGGCTGGCAGAACAAAGTGTTTTGCACACTAAAGCTGCAGGGAATGGGGGTCTGTCGGGGACTGGTTTAGCAGAACTCTTGTGCAGGAGGATGCATAGCATGGAGAGATCAGAGAGCTTTTTTAATGCTGTTTTAAGCGATCTCAGACACACTTGTTCGTGGCAGAGCTGCTGCCAGATGTGTGGCAGTTCAATGGGTGAGGAAGGTGTCTGAAAACTCCAGTGTTTCAAACTGTGTGGAAGCAGGTGAAAAATGTTCTAATTTCGAATGACTGGCTCTGCTAATGACAGGATCTTTTCCCCCTTTCCCAGTAGAGTCGTGCACCTGCAGCTGGGAGAGCCATGGAGAAGAGTGGGAACATTCAGCTGGAGATTCCTGACTTCAGTAACTCTGTCCTGAGCCACCTGAACCAGCTGCGCATGCAGGGTCGGCTGTGTGACATCGTGGTCAATGTGCAGGGCCAGGCTTTCCGTGCGCACAAGGTGGTGCTGGCTGCCAGCTCGCCCTACTTCCGTGACCACATGTCCCTGAACGAGATGAGCACCGTGTCCATCTCTGTCATCAAGAACCCTTCTGTTTTCGAGCAGCTCCTCTCCTTCTGCTACACTGGCAGGATATGTCTGCAGCTGGCAGACATCATCAGTTACCTGACAGCCGCCAGTTTCTTGCAGATGCAGCACATCATAGACAAATGCACGCAGATCCTCGAGGGGATTCATTTCAAAATTAACGTGGCGGAGGTGGAAGCGGAATTGAGCCAGACCAGGACGAAGCATCAGGAGAGACCGCCCGAGTCCCATCGGGTGACACCAAATCTGAACCGCTCCCTGAGTCCACGTCACAACACCCCCAAGGGGAGCCGCCTGAGCCAGGTTAGCACAGTGCTGGACATTCGGGAACTCAGCCCACCCGAGGAGTCCACCAGCCCCCAAATAATCGAGCAGAGCTCAGACGCGGAAGGCAGGGAGCCCATCCTGCGGATTAACAGAGCAGGACAGTGGTACGTTGAGACGGGAATGGGAGAGCGTGGGGCACAGAACGACGAGGACGTGCGGGTGCTGGGAGGAGTGCGCATTAAGACGGAAAACCTGGAGGAGTGGCTGGGGGCAGAGCACCAGCCCTCAGGAGAAGATGGGAGCAGCGCTGAGGAGGTCACAGCCATGGTGATTGACACCACAGGCCACGGATCGCTGGGCCAGGAGGCTTTTGCCTTAGGCTCCTCAGGAGCCAAAGTGGTCAGGCCGACCAGCAGTGAGATCGACAGGTGGGTTTTCTTAAACTTAATTATTCACTTTGGCTATAGGAGGAGGTTATGCAAGATTCTGACTTGGCTGGGTCAGTCGCTTTGGATCAATTTCTATTTCTTGTGGCCGTCTTAAGCATAAGAACAAAAGGGTTTTTATCTGGTGTTAGGAACTGTACCCAGTTTGGGTAATAGTATTTTGGCTGGGTAGTGATCAGACCAGGATCTCCAGGTGCAGGCTAGCTTAGGAAGTTACTTACTAGCTCTTAGAGGTTGAGATCTCTACGTCTCTACCAGTGTTTCAGCTCAGGTGGGATTTTTGTTTAAAGAAGATGTTTCAGTTCAACCTTAGTAGATACTGGACTCAGCGTTCAGATTAATGAGGTCCTATACAATATGTTATATATCTCCATTGCACTTCTGGCCCAAAAATCTGGGGACGGTTCTGGCTGAGAAACAAGCTAGATACCAGCTGTAGGTCAAGGTCTTCCCGGTGGTCCGTGACAGCAGTAGGCCCTGGGTTTACATTTTCTGAGACAGTTGAAATGGGGCCTCTGCTGTTGTTTTGATTTATATGAGAGAGCAGAAAGCCTTTGTTGAAAATGAGTGGTGAAATCTGCTATGTTTGCATTATCCATCCATCTGCTTCCCGTCCACTCCAGCATTTGCTTTCTTGCCCTAGGCTCAGGCCAGAGAATGGATTTGATAAAGGGCAGATCTGTTTTATTTGGGGGGTTATAATTCTAGGGTTTCCCTTCACACCTGCCTCTCTTCTAGCTTAATTCCATGAGGAAACAGCTACCTGGAAGCAGTGGATATTCTGTCACTTGTCACTTAATAAATCAATCAGTGGGAACAATCTTGAGCTGGCCCTCGGAGAGCAATGCTTTCCTACTTCCTTAACCTTTTCCTTGGATCAGCTAATCTCTAGCATCTCTTTTTGCACTGCAGTCTCTAAGCACCGTTTCCCACCTCTAGTCCATCATATCCCTTATGTTTCACACTGGGAATGGAGGAGGAGGATGCTGTAGGAGAGGTGCCTGCTGAGAAATGGTTTCTGTCCTGCTGTACAGTTCCTGAGTCACCAGATTTATTGGTTTATTAATGATAGCATCCCCTCTCTGTTGCTGAACTGGAAGCCAAACGACTCAGTTTTATTTTTCAGATGTTTAGACTGAAACCACAGACCGATATGATTTGTCTTTTCCTTTGTACTTTCACTGTTCCACCTCCAGTGTGTTAGCTGAAGAGGATGAGGAGATGCTATAGAGGTGCTTCTATTGCTCACCCGTTGTTCTAAACACTGTAGTGACCTGATGCCCATTAAAAATTTCCTTTACACTCTTCCCCCACGCCACAGATTTAGCCCTTCTGGCAGCATGGTTGCTGTGACTGAGCGGTACAGATCAAAAAGCGAATCTCCCGGGCGGATGGATGAGCCTAAGCAGCCCAGTTCCCAGGTAGGCAGATCAAGGAGTTGGTGAGTAAATGTTGGCTTGAAGGTGAAGGGGACTTTGTTGTGATGAAACGTGTCATATTTTATATTTGCAAGCAGTAATGTGTGTAATACAAGGACCTTTTACTTTGGCAAAGGATCTCCTTGCTCACAGGAGAACGTGCTGGCCACATACGATTTAAAACTGATTCTGGCTGTTGTTTGGGATTTTGGCCAGATACCTGAAAAACACAAGGAGTTTCTCTTGTTGTTTGAGGGCATAAATATCCACCCTTGCTCTGGGCAGGCCACCAACTCCTGAGGAGAAACCCCATTTGCCTGCAGAGCTGGATTTGCCTTCAAACACTGGCAGCAAGTGCCTGAGCAGAGGGAGGAGGTGTGGCTTGGCTTCTGTGGAAGACAGGTGACAGCAGCTGAACCTTTCTATGCCAGTACCAAGACCATTCCCAGAAGCCCTCCAGGAACTACACCAATGGACTTTTGGGGTGGAGTGTCAAAGAGCTGTGGAGTTTTAGAGAGGTCTGTGTCTCTTCTCCAAGTGACTGTGTTGCACAGCAGACTTTACAACATAAAGGAGCTCTGAATTCTCTGCTTTCTTGGGCACAGGAGGGAGAGATGCACAGAAATGGGAGGGCAGTGGGTTGTAGAGTGCAGCAAAGTGGGACAGGGCAGTAATGCCTGTGCCTTATAATTCTGGTGTAATTTTGTTGCATCCAGTTAGTGTCACAGTGCCAGTGTAGTGCAAGTGTGTCAGCCAACACAGTGCAGAAGGACTCTTGTGAGCTTGGCAGGTAGGGAATGTGTCAGTGTGTAAGCAAAGGACTTGGCTGAAGGTGGGTAAGGAGATACTAAGCTGCTTTGCCCTTGAGTAAGACTAAATGAAGCAAGGTGGGGAAAATTGTGATTGCTGTCTGCTGACTTTGTTAGACACTTCCATAAAATGACAGATACCTTTTTGTTCCTGTTTTGCAAAGCTTTGTTTTGTGTCCTCAGAAGACATTGCAAAAATTTCAGGTCAAACCAACCCTCTAGTGGAAATGTGACATATTAAGCAATTTTAGCTCTGCCTACAGAAAAGCTGCTCTTATTTCTCCATTGTGAGACAACCTCAAACATGAAACCTTAGGCTTTACATACCATGGGGAAGTATCATCACCTTCCACTCTCCTGGCACTGTGATATTCATACTAAAATAGCCTGCCCATGATCCCTGCCCAATGGCAGTGGTAGAGTTGAAAGGAAGAACCAGAGCTTTGTGTATCTCCTTTAGTCCTCAGCAGCTTCCCTATGCCTGTACAGCTGGATTCAGCAGCACCTGGCACAGGTACACTGCTGCTCATGCCTGTAGAGCCCTGGCTGGCAGAGGAGATGCCCTCCTGCTGTTACACTGGCTACTTCTCCACATTTGGCACCACTGGGAAGCAGCATTGGGAGAGTTAACAGTGCATCTCCAGCACAGATGCATTCTGGAGTCGGTCTGTTTCTGCTCAGTCTGAATACAGTGGCCAGAAGTGTCCTGAGACCAGGCTTGTGGTTCAGGTTGCCCTTAGCTGTTTGTCTGTGTGGCTTCAGAAAATACAGAGGAGTCTTTGCTGTGCAAGCTGGGTCAGGCACATCCTTGCCTGTGATGCCACGGGGCTGGGATGGGTTACACAGCCAGGCAGGCAAATGTGACTCATTATAAAACAAACCATGACACCTGAATAAATACCTGTGTAAAACGACACCTGAAGACTTTCAGATATGATTTGTGGTTTGCTTTGTTTTACTGCAAGCTCATCAATTGGCTTCTTTTTTTTTTGACTTTTAGTAAGGAAAACAGAAGGTGATACGCCCAAATGTTTTAACAAAAATGGCACAAATTTTAAAAAAAGTAACATGCGGTCCACAATTGAATTGGTGGCCAAGTGCCCTTATGTCAAGGCCTGTCTTTTCTTCACCAGATCCAGGGAATGGCTTGGCAGAAGGGGCCTGTGCAGCAGCGGTTTCTAATTGATTGCTCATTTGTCTTTAGCCCCAAGGCCCCAGTTGAGCACTTAAATGTGTGCTTGAGGTTGCAGACATTAGTGCTGCTGATTTTGAGGTTTGGCACGTGCTTTACTGGCTGTACCTGGGCCTGATCTTCTCTACAACTTGTTTTAGGCTGCTTGTTATTTAAATCTATGCTCTTTCCTTGGCAGGGGGAAGAATCAGCCATGCTTGGAGTGAGCGGTTACGTGGAATATCTGCGGGAGCAGGAGGTTTCAGAGCGCTGGTTCCGGTACAACCCACGGCTCACGTGTATTTACTGCGCCAAATCCTTCAACCAGAAGGGCAGCCTGGACCGGCACATGCGGCTCCACATGGGCATCACACCCTTCGTCTGCCGCATGTGTGGGAAAAAGTACACCCGCAAGGATCAGCTGGAATACCACATCCGCAAGCACACGGGCAACAAGCCCTTCCACTGCCACGTGTGCGGCAAAAGCTTCCCTTTCCAGGCCATCCTCAACCAGCACTTTCGCAAGAACCACCCCGGCTGTTTGCCCCTGGAGGGGCCCCACAGCATCTCCCCCGAGACCACCGTCACGTCCCGGGGGCAGGCAGAGGAGGAATCTCCTCCACAGGAAGAGGCTGTGGCGGTGGGGGAGACGGCACAGGGATCTGTGTCCACAACGGGGCCGGACTGAAATGCAGCTGTGGAGTCCCAGGAGAAAGGACCGTCTTCCCATTCCTGGCTCTAAAGAGTCAGCACCAACCCCGCAGGCTGGTACTGTAATTAGTGCAATGCCACCACCGAACAGAAAGAAGCTCCCAAGATGTTGCCAAAATAGAAAAATCTCTTTCTCTCTCTTCCTCTCACACACCCACATACACACACCCATAGAGTGTTAAATGTTTTTCTCCCTTATTCCTCCTCCTCTTGGAGAAAAACAGAACAACTGTGTCAATCAACTTCTTATTCAGGGATCGACAGGATTTTAAATTTTTTTACTGTTCCGTAGTGATCTGGGACAAGCAGTCATTTGTATTCCTGGACAGCACTGTGGCTCAGCAGGGCGTCCCGCCGGCGGTGCCAGGTTCAGCCACAGAGCCATATCCACTGCTCCAGCTCAAGGGGAGAGCAGGGGGAAGGGGCCGTTGCCTTTCTCCCTTGCCCAGGTAGTTGCCACAGCAAAGAAAACAGAAAGACTGTCCTGGTGGAACCTGCCTTGCCCAAGTCCCTGTCTTATTTTTGGTGTGTCTCTTTACGTTTTTATTTAAGCTGTTATTTTAGGGCTTTGGGCTTGCCCGTTCCAGACATGTGGCCCTGGTGCCCCTTGTTAAAGTGGGCACAGCTACAAAGTGGTATTCCAGAGGTCAGCAAAATGTGAAGGAAGCACTTCAGCTACTGAGAGTGGAATTTAGCAGCTGTGAGGTTTGCGTGAGACTGTGCATTGGGAGGAGGGCTGGAGGGGTCTTCCAGAGGAGGTTGTCCTCTGCTGGTGCTGATCTGGAGAGCTCAGAGCACTCTGACGTCCTGGCTGGAGCGCTGCCATGCTTCAGGTGTTGCCAAGGATTAGGAAGAGATATTCTGGAGTTGCTGAATTGCAGAGTTAGAGGCTGGCTACCAAAGTCCTCCTTCACCCCTGCTCCCCCCTCGACACGCACTTGATCTTTTAGAACAGCAATACGGGATATGGGAATACTGCAATGCTGTTATCACAGCCGAGCAATCGCAGGTGGTTGCTTTTAAACCTGTTTCTACAAACTAGTTTGATAACTTTTTTATCAATGAAATGCAAAAAGAAAAGAGAACCCTACTCTATTTCCTTATAACAGTTCAGGAGACTTAAAAGTGAACGGTTCCTAGAGCAATCACAACTCTGTCCCCTTGCATGGACTTAACATTTTTGTATTCTGAGTAGCTCTGATGTTTAGAGCGAGTTTAGCAAACCTGGAGAGACATGCCTGTGTGTGTATTGTAGGTGTTTGCACGGGCTTACGTGGTTCGTAACCAGAAAAGCATGGGACAGGTAGGTAAGTGCAAATATCCTGACATCTTTTTTTTAAAAAATATGCAATATTTTAAGAGTTTTCTCTAGTTCTGATGCCAAGTTGTTCACGATGAAGGAGGGAATGAATGACAGGTTGTGGGTATCAGGATCGGTGAAGGAGTTCTCTTGAGGATGTATAATGTGTATATGATAAAGAAGGGTGAAGTTCTGAACCTT
Source organism: Chaetops frenatus (assembly GCA_013400775.1). Classification (NCBI taxonomy): domain Eukaryota; kingdom Metazoa; phylum Chordata; class Aves; order Passeriformes; family Picathartidae; genus Chaetops; species Chaetops frenatus. Next base: position 45,690 of record VZTR01028496.1, read on the forward strand.
AAGGTGATGGGAGGAACGAGGAGACGTTGGAAAAGAAATACACTTCATCTTGCTTCAGCGAGGAAGCTGGATGAGTGGTTAGAGTGGGGGCTTAGCAGGCAGGAGACTGACCAGGTGACAGTAAAGCTTGACTTGCTGTCTGACTGCAGTTTTGGGCACATGGAAACATCTCCAGCCCTTGCTTTCCCCATCTGCAAATTGGTACTCAGGATCATTTTCCTGCCTCTTTGGAGGGAATAATTTGGAGAAGGATGATGTATTCTCACCTTGCTTTATAGACTTTTTATGTGTGAGGGGTATCACTGTTCCTCCCATCTCTCTCTCAAAAAGAGATGTGGCTCTAATGTGTTTTTGTGTGTGGGGAAGGGCTCGGTGCCAGTATCACGTGTAACAGGGATGTGATCCTAGAAGAGGAACCTTTGCAGGTGTTCTGAACTGGGCACCTGCAAAGTACCATTTCATTGACCATTTCAAACAGGAAAACTGATATTTCACCTCTGTTTTCCTTCAGTGCCTTCTTCCTCCTCTCTTGTCAAGGGCATCCATTACACAGGGATTGATTTGGCCACCCAAACAACCAGCTCCGTCAGGTTTCCTGGCACATGTCAAACATCATGGTACCAAAACAGTGAGGCTGTGGCAGAGGATGAGGTGAGAAGGTGGCCAAGGTAGGATTTTTTGCAATCAAGGTGCAGGGAGGAGTGGAGATGTGCTGCTTTAGTCATAGCTTTTGAAGTTACCAAAAATGAACAAGAGTTAAAACTCTGAAATCCTATCCTGTTCACACTAGAGAGCATAATAAGTTACTTTTAGTTGCTTAAAAGATTTTTAAGTGTTTTAAAATAGAAATTTTAAAAGAATACTACCAAACTATAAAAACATAAAATTATTTATATACATATATTATATAAAAATATAGTGGGAAAGTTTCCCTGCTAAGCTTGCTGTGAAGAGAAGGGTGAAGGTGCAGTAACTGCTACACAAGCAACATTTTTCTGAGACAGATGGCAACCGTAGTGAAGAAGGGCTGACATAAAATGGTGAATGCCTTTGTTCCCATGGCATAGCTGTGAGTTTCTTGAGCAGGTTTTTATTTTACTGTATCAATACTGTGAACGGAGGAGCATCCAAACAGTACAGGATGCCAACAGTGCATCCTGTTTGCTGATTCACTACTTCAAGTGGCCTGGTGAAAATCATGAAATTAGTCCTTCATACCTTACTAGGCTGAAAACAAAGCTTGTGAAAAGTTTTTAATTTTTCCTCCTTTATGTTTGCTTTTGGTTTTGTTGTTTTTGGGGGGGGTTTTTTTGTGGTTTTTTTTGTGCAGAGGTTGCCACTGTATAAATGATCATTTCTGATTGCATGCAAAAGAGCCAATATTCTTGCTGAGGCCTCGCTGAAGTGAAGTTTATATCTTGTAGCTAGAGTCAGTATAAGGTATGGTAGTGGGAATCATTTTGATATTATTTCTGTACATTTAATGGATGTGTATGTATGTGTGGGAATCATGATGTCTAATATTTCTTGAACAGTGCTGAAACCAGGCCCATCTGCACTAGACAGTGGAACCAGTTCTGAAGGAATTGTTATTAAACATTTCTTTCAATGGTTGATCTCCTGAGTGCAGATGAGACCAAGGTTCAAGAAAAAAGGGGTTGGAGGTCACATATCATATGGAAAAACCTCATGTGAATTTTCTGGCAGTGGTATAGCTACTTAGAGGTGCTTTCCCTAACAGGATGATACTGTGTCCTGTTGCCTCTGCGTTGGTGTGGCTGTTTACGGTTGCACCAAAACTGTGGAGAATCAGATGCCAACTTTTCAAAGTGCGAATGCTTCTCTGATGGGTTGAGGCACAGCTTTGCATTCCCACGTCTAGCTGCAGCTTGTTCTGCCAAAACTGTGATTTCAACTGTGATTTAAGGAGGATGTGAAGAGAACTCTCATGTTTTAATACCTCTGTACGTAACATTTCTGTCTGCTTTAGGGTTAGGGCTTAGTAACCCATTCGTTTTCTTGCCTGAGGCAACAGGGAGAACACACTCTGGTTTTACAGTTCACTTTCTTGGAGGTGGACAGATTTCTTAGTTCTTTGCTGCCAAAGAACTCACCTCCCAAATGTGACGAGTTGTGGTTATCTCCTTAAGCCTGCAGCAAGCCCTGGTGCCAAGTGTCAGCCAAGGGACATGATGGTTGCCATGGCTGTTCCCTGCTGCTGCCAGGTTCCCTGTGAATAGCTGTGAAAATAACAAGAATTGTTAATACTGTGTTGCTGCTTTGGAGGAAAGCTAAACCTCTTCCTCTCAGGAGGATGACTGATGTGAAGCTGGGAGAAGGAGAGGGCCAAAATGCAATGAAAGGATGTGAAAACAAATTGTGCTTTGTATTTCCAGCAGCTAGAGAGGGATGAATGAGAGGCTTTATGGGATGTGAATTTGTTACAGTAGGCTGAGAACATGCTTAGAGCTAACTTAGTAAAGATCCAGGGATAGCCTGTTGAGAGCCAGAGCATCCAGTGCAGATGGGCAGTCCCTCCGTGTCTTCTCAGCATTATCCACCATCTGGTTCAGTCCTTGGACTTTCCTACATCTTCTCTACAATGTTCTCAAGCTGTGATCTGTATAATTTAGTTTAGGTGCTGGGAAGAACAGCAAGCATGTTGTGTTTCTGCTGCTGTTTTAAACCCAGAGAGGTCGGCAGCGACTGACTCCGTTCCCATCTGAGAGCTATCCAGAGCTGGAATAGCGTTGGGAACAAGCTGAAAAGCATCGTGGGGCTGGCTCGGCACAGAGGGCACAGAGCCAGGATTTCAGCCCTCTGTGAGCTCAGGGTTGAAATACATGGACAGGACAGCTCTCCCTGCTTGTCCTGCCCTCATTTCATGACAGCTCCATGGCTGGGTTTCCACTCCACACCTCTGCAGTAGGAATGTCACTTAACTGTGAGATGCCCATTTCAGGAAGTGATTCCAAGCAGTCTGGTTTTGGAGCAGAGTCCTTGGCACTTTGGGGAGATTCAGCCCTAACAAGGCCTTTGCAAGAGTAGAATTGTAGCTTTTGTTTGCTGCTGACTTCATCTCTCCTGCAGAATCCAGCCTACAAATAGGAAGACAAGGGTGCCATTGATTTGAGTGGCAGGTGGCTTGGGAGGTAGATAGGAAAACCAACAAAAAACAGCACTTAAAATTATTTAAACTTTACCAAACTCTCCTCTTTGATCCATGACATGCCTGCCAATTTAGCCGTGCCAGCATCCAAATGTTTCTGCATATTAATGACATCAAATGCTGTTCTGGCTCTGCTGGAAGTATTTTGGGAATGGGAAAAGTCCCTGCTCATGGCAGGATGGTTGGACTAGATGACCTGTAAAGGTCCCTTCCAACCCATACTATTTTATAAGTCAAGAAGCTATAATTCAAGGAGACTTTTTGCCAAGGTCTAGGCTCTGAGTTTTCCCTGAGGGCTGAGCCTGTGGCCAGGACTGCAGTTGGAAAGCCTGGGATCCACTGCCATAACAAAATAATTGTTAGCATTGCTCCTGTCAAAAGGTGAGAGCCATACACAGAGTTTTGATATCTGCAGTTAAAAAGCCTAAAGAGGAGCTCAGAATCCTTATTTTAATCACTGTCATTCAAAGGATATTTTAATATGAAATACATAGGTACCTGTGAATGTACATGTATGCATATATATATATACATATACATATACATACATATATATATA
>VZTR01028496.1:49600-165875 GCA_013400775.1 Chaetops frenatus
TATATATATTTGTAACCAAATAGAAGTTAGAACTATGCAAAAAATACTGGCTGCTTCTTGAAACTAAAGTCTACCAGAACATTTTGGAATAGAGTGGATTTGGAGTAGACTTGCTGTGGGGTTTTTTTGTTTTGTTTTATAACCAGTAAAATGCAGCAGACCAAAGTTTTGCTGCAGTTAGTCTTACTAGAAATTCAGGTTATTCCTAACCTGGAACCCACTCAAGTGGGTTATAAAATTGCCTCAAATTGTCTGTAAAATTTGCTGAAAGGCTTTGGTTTGGCAAACAATGGAAAACATAAAGGCTGGGAATTAGGAGAGATTAAATGTGATGTTTGGGCTGATGGAATCAAAAAAGGAGTGGGAGCATTTTCTTTTGGATGTAGGATTGAGTTGGTTTCAGGGAGTCTTCCTACTTGGGAAAATGTCCATTGCTGAGATGGAGGCAGTGATCAGAGCATCCCCAGGATGAATTCTGGTTTTGGTGGAGGTATTGGAAAGCTTCCTGCTAAATCTGATGGTACCAGAGTTTAGGCTGCTGGGAGAAATTCCACACGGTTTCAACCATTTCTTTGTGTCAGATCCAATATTTGCTTTTAGGATTAACTGCAGTGTATCTGTAACTTTCAGTGACCTTTGGCTTTTTATTCCTGGAACTGTAGACAATTCAGGTTTCCCATAACATTATCCTCATCCCAACTGTGAACAAGTTACTACTGCTTCTTGTAATTTATTGTCTTTTTGTTCCTGAACGTCCATGTGATCCAGCTGGTTGCCAGCACCACCTTCCAGTGCTTCATTAGCTTTTATGCACAGGGAATTGTTGCAATGGATAAGTTAACTATGCTAGTTGGAAGAGTAGAAGCCTTTGGAGAATGACTTTTGCTTCCTCTAGCTGTCGTTAGGGAGTGTACACACACATACCTGTATATGCATATATAGAAACAAGTATAATGTGTTTCAATATAAACTCATTTAGCATTATTCTTATTTAATTTATATTTTAATCCTGTTGTAAACCAAAGTATTACATTTTGTGAAATTATGTCTCTCGGAAATAGGAGGAACCTTTTTTAGGTGGGAATTCTGAGAGGTCTTTGGTGACCTTTGAACATGGATGTGAATAAGACCTAAGAAGTTGTGCTGCTGGGGAGCTGCAGCCTTGAAAGGATTTTAAACGTGCTGGGAAAAGTTGGATGGTGGGGCCTTCTGAAGGTGTTCTTCATGCTCCTTAACAGTTCTGTTGTAAAACAAGGAAGTTCTGGCAAAGCTAGAAATAAAAGGGGAGAAGACAGCAAATCAGACTGTGATCTGGCACAGCTGGGAGCTGGGAAGGAAGCCACAAAACCAGCCACTGATGTATTTAGTGTCTAATTTAAAGTTTTAGGAAATGAGCCATTGCTATTTAACTGATGTCTAGAAGTGGTTGGGGGGCTTGTTAATAAGTTCTGTGAAGGTGCATGTTCTGCTGTCACCAGTGGGAAGAAATAATGGGTTCAAAGATCTTACTGATTTTTCTGTGCAGAGAGTAATTACCTTTCCAAGGAATTAGCAAGTGCTAAGAACAAATTCACCTCTAATATGTCCCACAGGCTTGGCAGTGGCTCTGCTTCCCCTAGGGAGGAGAAGGACAGCTGAAATAAGAAGAGAGCTTATCTGTTTTCAGCCCTGGCTGGTGCTGGTGGCACTGGAACTGCACAGGGGGATGGGTAGAAAGGTGGAAGAGCAGCCAAGCATTACTGGGAAGAGGTAGTGCACGTATCTGGCATGCCATGGATGCTGTGGGCAGGGAAATGCTGGGCTTAGAACCTGCACAGGGGCAGGAGCATGCAGGAAATGCTGCTGCCTTGTGAGACAGGTGTCCAAAGATGCCTGTCCTGGCACGTAGAGCTCAGCAGCACCAGTGTTTTCCTTGCTGGAGCTATGAATAGTAAAGAAGGAAAAGGGGTCAGTCCTCTGTGGGGGCAGATTTGCTGTGAGCATTTCAAAAAATCCATTGGAAGGAACTGAAGGGTGGAAAGGGCTTCAAAGATTTCAAAGTGCCATTTTCTGAGTTTTCTAGCGAGTGTTGAAGACTGAAGTTTGTTCTTTTGTTTCAGTGCTTTCTCCTTTACCTGTATCAATTTTCCTATTTAAACTCCACGGCTCAGGGGAGGATGCAGGGAAGATGGAGCCAGACCCTTCCCGGGAGGCACACGGTGGAAGGAGGAGCAGCAGTAGGCAGCAATTGATACAGGGGAAAATCAGGTTAGGTATGATAACACATTATCTCACCATGACTACAGTCAAACAGCATTGGATCAGGTTGTCCAGAGAGGCTGGGAAATCTCCATCATGGGAGAGTGCAGCCTCCAAGTTCCTGTTTCCATTAAGATTGTGCCAAGCTGTATTTTTATTACCTTTTTTTTTAGTTTTATCATGTAAAATGGGCAGCTTTACTGGGCTTCCTAGTTTGTATCAGTTAAGCTTTTGAAACATGTTCAGGTATTTTTAAATACTGCTGTGTAAGCTCCTTGTTTAATCTGACATATTCTGATTTATTATTTTACTGCAGTTACCTAAGGCAGTACTTAAAAAATTAGTGCATTAATTTTTTTGCAGACTTTCAGCTTAGTTTTCATTAATGCACCTAACACCCCCTCAGATCTATGGTGAAATGGCTGCATTATTTTTACACTGCAGTGAGGCTTATTTATTTGAACCTTCCCATTACCTTTACAGTCAGACCCAATATCATTGGCTATGAAACTGTGAAACTAATGAGAAATGAAAAATGAAGTTGGATTGATTAATTTACTGCTGGTCATAACATACAGAAAGTGGCAGTATAAAAAGATAAAATGCAGTTGAAATTAGTTACTCAAATCAGAATCACAGAGTGGTTTGGGTTGGAAGGGACCTTAAAGCTCATCTTATTCCAACCCCCCTGCCTTAGGCAGGGATGTCCTGTGTTAGAATTCCAATAGAAATTACTAAGTCTGGGGCAGGGGGAGGAGTCACAAAACTAGTCTGAGAGAAACAGATTTTAACTTGATAATGCAATTATTTGCTTCCCCATTTGGTCAAGTTGTAAAAGCTGTTTCTTGAGGTTTCCCTGGGCTCTGCTCGTTCATCTACATGTCTTAGGCATTGGTCTGATAACGGGGGTTTGTGCCTCCAAGAGTATTTTCTGAGAGTTTACGTGTCTGAAGAAATTCTCTGGATTACTGTGAAGCTTTTCTTGAATCCTTCCTTGCCTGTGCATTGGTAATTGAACATAACTCTTTCCTGCAAGAGGCCACTGGGAGGAGGGTGGCAGCTGTGGGTGACACTAACAAGAAGTGGACAGTGCTGACAGATTGGATTTGGGAAGGGGCATGAAGCCCCAGCCCCACTGTGGCTGTCCCCAGCCCCAGGGCGTTCTTTCAGTCGATGTTTGTTTGCAGAGGCTGTTACAGGGCAGCCTGGATCTCTGCCAGAGATGCAGGGAAGGAGGGTGTAGGTGGCACGCAGGCACTTTCCTCATGTGTTCGATTTCCTAAGCCAGGGTTGTGCTGTTGGGGAAAGCACCCCCGGTGGGATTGAGAGTAGAATTTTGTCATACCCTTTGCTTAAGACTAATTCCTTGGGCTCCCATAGTGTACTGGCCTGGCCAGAGAGCAACACCAGACAGCTTGCAGGCCTGTGGTGTCACGGGACAAGTGCTGGTGAGGAGTATTGGGGAGGGAGGGAGGAGTGCTGTTATTCAATAAGGCCTGGTTCTTTTGTGTTGGTGGGTAACATGGCTGACATTCAGGACAGGCAAGTGCAATCCTGGGTGGCAGAACAGACTTTCCTGAATAAGGTCTTTTGGAAGCTGAATGAGGAGGAGAATAACATGCACCTGTGTCTTCTTGCTGTAACATATTCCTCACCTTGTGCCCCACGCTTGCAGGGAGAATTAGTGAAGGATGAGAAGACTGGATCAGATGTTAACTCATGGAAATGGAAGCAAGGTATTCAAAACACTGCTTTAGTCTGAAAAGGGAAGGGAATGAATGCAGTTTTCCCAAGCCTCTAGTGTGTTAAACAGTAGCTGAAACTCCCATGAGCTGTGGCCCCATTGTCCCCAGAGCTGCCCTTGTTTCCCTGGTGTCACCCCACCTTTCCTGCACAACACTGTGAATGTGATATCTGTAGCTCTTTTTAAAACTTTGGTTTTTTCCATTAAAACTGCTCAGAGCAGGAAATGCTGTCCTACTGCAGGAGCAAATGGGATGTGATCCCCAAATGGGACGTGGATAGTTGAGTAGTGGGAGAGAAAATTTTAAGAGTTAACAAGGGAAGTGGCTTTATATAGCAATTTGCTAATCAAATTTCATCTTGTAACAAGCTTAACTGACAATCAAATTCTGAAATACAAAAGCCTCTTAGAGGGAATAGTCAAGCATATCTGCACCAGAAAGATTTAACTGGGATAACTTAATGAAGAGCACAGGATTTTTTTCTCTCTCTCTCTTTTTTTTTTTTTTTTTTTTTTTCCCTTTTTTTTCTTTTGAGCAATCACTCCAGAAATGGAGTTGCATGAAGCAGCAGCGTATTCACAGGACAGTAACTACCTCTCTCTCTCTTGGAGCGCTGAGGTTACCACTCTACACACTCTAGCAGCAAAGCTTTCACTTTAAAGAGATTTGTTTTCCTTACCTCTGTGTTTCAGAAATGCAAGTCTGCTCTGTAAAGTGACTATGAAAACGACATCTGGCAGGAGCAACAGAAGTCCCTCAGGGTCCACAGTCCTTCTTGGCCTCCAGTTCCTCACTGTGACCTTTTGCAGGTTGGCCATGGGGCTGTGACAGTTCAGGGGGGTTTTGTCACCTCCTGTGTGCTGCATGACAGTGAACTGTCCCTTGGGCCAGAGTTATGAGACCACATTCCTTCACTGGGAAATCAGTTAATGGTGGGGAGGGTAAAAGAAGAATCCATCTCCCTCCTGCCTCCAAGGCAGCAGAAAAAAAATAAAACAACAAAAAAAAGCAATAAGATAAAATACAAACACTTTTATATGTTGTTCATTAGTCAGCAGATTTGACTCTGCAAATTTATATATATATATATATACACACATACAGAGAGCAAATCTCTCATGTGAAAAGGTGCCATTTTTTTTCTAAACAGAGTTCCCTTTCCAAACTAGAACAGCACTTTAAATAGGTTCCTCTTTAAAAAAAAATAAAAAAAAAAAATAAAAAAAAAAAAAGAAACCCCTTTTNTTCTGCCGCAATGCACTTTAACTAGTCAGACGAGTACAGCTGTGGCTGGCTTGGGACACAGCTGTATGGACAGGCAGCTCCTGGGCAGCAGCAGCTCCGGGGCAGCAATGTTGCCAGAGCCTTGGGCGTGGCAGCTCTACCTCCAGCAGCTCCCCGGGCCAGCACGGCCCCCAGGCCGCCCAGAGCAGCCCCGCCCCGCCGTGCCCAAGCACCGACAGGGCTGCTGGCTCTTAGGGGACTTGGTAAACTGTCAAGAGAAACCCACCCTTGCCTGTCAAGAAGATTTAAACCCCGTTTTTTAACAGGTCAGAAGTTGCACCCAGTTGCAACCCACCTGGTGGCCCAGAGCTAAGCTAAGCTGAACAACAAAGCCGGGAGAAAGCTGTTACTGGGCTTGTGGGGTTTTTCCATAGCATGAATATGGAGCCCCTGTCAGTTCCGTTTGGTTTTTTTTTTCTTTTTTAATCCAAGTTTGTGTGTCCCACATTGATTCTGCTCTGAGCTGGTTTGCAGAGTAACCATTTGTAACAGAAATTGTGCTGTCACCTTCAACTAGTGGCCTATAAATCAAACCTTTTTAGGACAGGTGTCCTAACACTCAAGGCTTACTTTCACAGTCAAGAAATTTCCTGCTGTACTAATTATTCTTTTTTTATTATTTTATTTTATTTTTGGTTGCAGTCCTTATTTCAAGAAAAAAAAAAAAAATCAGTGTTCAAACTAGTCTGGAGTAGGCTGAAGAGTAAGCCTGCTGTAACTTGTGGATATCAGACTGTTCTTCAGTGATTTTCCAAGCTGTTTCCAAACTGGCCCTCCATGACTACTTCCCTTTTCCTTTTCCAGCAGGCACTGGCAAACAGAAGCTCCATGGCCATTGTGTCCAGGGACAGCCAGCACTGCTGGAGGGGGTTGGACAGGGGTGGCAGGGGAACCAGAGTTGGGAAAGGAGGAAATAAAACCAAGGTAGAGGGGACTGTACAATTGCATTGAAAGCAGTTTAGCAAAAAGCGCTCTCATTGGACAGCTTTAAGAACAATGTGAATGAAAACTTAGCAACTTGGGTAGGAATCTTGGAAAATTCTATAAATGTATACTTGAAATTCTGTTTGTATTAAAAAAAAAAAAAGCATTTTCTTCTTTCTTTTAACACTGTGTAAAAGAACATTATGCATGTGAGTGGTTTGAGAATTAAATGGTTTAATACTCAGATCCTTGTCTGTGTCTTATAGCTGACTGGTCCTGACCCAGTGTGGATTTTCTGTGCCATGGGGGGAGATCCTAGTCCCAGCTGTGGGCAGCTCCACACTGTCCTAAGCTGAGCAGCTTGAGAGAAGTTGCACAGTGCCCAGCTGCTGTTCCTGGCAACTCAGATGGCTTCTGTCCTTTTTGGATGAGCTTTGTCTCACCTTTTCAGCAGGCTCAGCCCTTTTCAGTCTCCCCAGGAGCAATAAGCCCTGTGCTCTTGCTGCAGGCCAAGTTTTGGATGTTTTCCCAGCTGCCTATGACAGGGGAAGCATTTTGGTTCAGTGCCATGCTAGGGAGACTCCAGCACTGCCTCAGCCCTCCTCTTTCACCAGTGTGCACCTCCACAGCCTGGGGCACAACTGCAAAAGGCAGAGATTACAGGGGGTTGTGTGTCTCTCAGTGATGTTCACAGGCAGAAGATGGGATTCAGCAAGGAAAGCCACAGTGGTAACTGCCAGAGGAGGGCAGGGAGAGGGAAAGGAAGAGCTGCTTTCTGAACTCTTCATTATTTTCAAAATGCTTCCCCTTTTCTCCCAGGGTCCCAGCCCTGTGTTACATACACAGCTTCTTCCCAAGGTGCTGCTCCAGGGGAGCATGTCAGCCCCTAAAGGACACCTCTCAGATTTGTAGGGTTTGCCACAGCCCGTGGGACAATGGAGGAAGTGGCTCTCCATGGCCCAGTCACACACTACTTGCACAGATGCTCAAACAATCCTACTAGGAACAGGAAAGAGTCAAAGCCCTGACAGCTTTGAAAACTAGAGACCCAGTGACCAAAGATCTGAGATACCAGTTCTATCCAAGATAACTCCCTCCTGCTTGGCTGCTCTGGCAATTTCTGCCAAGAGGAGCCTTTACAAAGGTGGATATTTCGCTGGTCCTACAAAATCCAGAGCAAATGGCACCCTGGGGAGTGCAACCCACAGTCTGCACACACCACTTCCATCACCTCCTGAGGACAGGAACTGTGCTTTCACTGTCTGTCTGGTTTGAAACAGCTGTCTGAAATGGAGAAATCTTCATCATCTTCAGGACAGCCCTGCCAAAGTCCTGCAGTAGTACAGCCACCCTGAGAAGACTAGAGGTCTGACCACTTGTGGCCTGGCAGCAGGCCAGGACACCTCAGCTCCTGGAGTAAATTTGCAGGTGAAATAATATATTTTTATCAAAGCTACAGGTCCTGGTTACTTTACCTGGGCACTGTCATGGTTCATGGGCACCACTGCTACAGTAACTGTTAGATGAGATCTTAGTATAAAAAAAGAGTTTCAAAGCCTTGGCTTATGCAGGACTGTCACTAGTGACTCTCAACACTTGGGCACACAGGACACACCAGAGCTGCTGGCAAGCAGGGCACAGCTGTTTGGCAGCTCTTCCACCCACACAGAGCTGCAGAAGAGTTCCTGGCCCAGCCAGCACAGGCCATATGGCTGCTGCAGGCCTACTCACCTTTCCAGGGTGGGGCCCCATTTTTTGGAAAAGAATAATTTAAATAAGTCTAGGAAGTGGCTTAGTGTAAACTCTGCATTCAGAGAGCAGTCTGTTACATACAGAGCTATAGGTTTTAATGAACCAAGCGATCAGAGTTACAGCTTGAGGCCTGAAAGGGAGAAGGGTTGGGCACAGGAAGGGCAGCAAGGACAAGCTGGACTTGGGTGCCACAAAAGTATTGGTGCCAGATGAAATTCAGCTTTCCTTGCCACGGAGGACAGGACAGATAAGGTGACCTATGAGCCCCCTCACCTGACATGGCAGGGAGGAGCAGGGACAGCCCAGCTGGATGCAGTCCCCTCCCTGCCCCTGGCACCAAACAGCAAGACCAACCACCCTAGGAGCAGCCCATGGCTTGTGGCAATAAACCACTTCCCCTTTTCCCGAGGCAGAGGAGGGAGAAGTGAGGCCCTACCAGCCCCTTTAGGAGCAAGGATCAGCTATCCTGCCCATGAAGATGATGGTGTTGAGGGCAGCTTCCCGGATGAAAAGCAGGAAGGGCCTGTTGGCATTGAAGATTTTTCTGTTCAAAGGGAAGGAACGGCCAGAGATTGTCACAGCTGTAGCAGCTGAGGCCTCGCTGCCTTCTTCATTCACCTGCCAACCAAGAGAGAAGATGGGATTGAAATACAGACATTATGCAGCATGGGGAGGGCTCACCCTCCTCCTACACAGAAAGCAGGGGTCAGCCTCCCTCCAAAGCCCCAGACTGCTGAGGAAGTGAACACTGTAGGTTCAGAGATCTTTTTTTTCCTTTAATATTTGTTTTTAAAAAGCAAGAGGAAGACATGCTGGCACAAAACAAGGCTCACCTCAAGGAAGGCTTTGTGGAAAGCCTCAGACACGTACAGGTCTGTGCGGCCCTCTGCAATGATACCTGAAACACAAAAATATACAAAGGTAAAACTGCGAGTTGAGAGACAGCTCAAGAAAGAACACATTCCCATCCTTCATGGTCTAGCATCAAGCAGAAGGCATGGCTGTCCTAAAACAAAAACATCCTCCTCCATGTGCAACTGACTGCTAAACTGCCATGTCCTCAGTGCAGTGCAGGGCTGAGTGTCCAGGGTGGGACTTCACTAGAGAGTCCATCACTGACTGCAGCAACATATAAACAGTTTCATGTTATCATTCCTCATGTGCTGCTGCACCTACTGCCTTGCCACCACCCTATCTCCACATCTCACCTGGGAGTCTGGCATTTTCTGGACTGAAGAGATCTTCCAGCCCCATTTTCCTCAGCTTTTCCTTGAGGCTGAAGCTGTCCTCAATGCGGAAACGAGGGAGGTAGACAAAGAGGGACATCTCCTTCATGGAATCCATCCAGCCCTGCAGCTTCTCTGATGTCAGGTCTCGCTCCACCTCTTCCAACGCTGTCCCAGCACTGGGCAGGACCAGCACCATCGTGATATCGTCCCCTTTGTAAGGCAGCTCCAGCACCTGGACTTTGTCCTCAGGGATGAATGCGTAGTGGAATTTGGCCTCCTGGTACATAGTTGGGACTTGGCAGGTCTCGCCACTGGCTTTATGAAATGTATCCAGTTTTGTGTTTGGAGCTGGGAACTGCAATTTCCAGTGCCCCTAAAAAAGGAGAGGGGGGAAAACAAACATGAGCACCATGTCTCCTCCACGGAAGTGTGCTGCTCCCCCAGTTTTGTTAGCTGTACCTTGAAATAAATGGTGTTGACCAGGACCAAGACAGTGAGATCATCAATACCACTTTCTGGGATCACTTCTGTAATGCGCTTTTCTGTCTTATTAGCCACCCACTCGTTAATGATCTGCCTGGAAAGTTCTGGCTGCTCCTACAGGAAGAGACCAAAAAAAAGGTTAAGCTAGGGGTTTTAAACACCTCTTTGTACCTCTTCTGCAAGAGACAGGTTCACAGGGTATGTGCTGGGGGAGGACAATGAAGTTTAGGTATGATGAGTGGGGACATGGCTGTGGTTAAGGTGAGCTGAAGCAAGAGGAGCTGCATCCCAGATTCCCCATTGCTTTTGCTGGTGTCCCACACACCCAGAGCAGAGCACTTCCTCTGGGCAAAAGACAGGGATGCAGCTAAAGCAGAAGGACTGGGGGTGGGGGGGTGGAACCAACCAAAAACCAAAATCCTGCGTAGTTCAAACTCACTTTGAAGTTCAAGGGCCAAAGTTTTGCTCCATAAACGATTTCACTGATGTTCTGGTAAGTCTCATTAAAGACCAAGGATTTTTCCCCAAAGAGACGGTTGGCTGATATCAGCTCTGAGGATTTGTTTGCTTTCTTGTAAAGGCGGCAGTTCAGCTTGGCAAAGAAGAAATGGATCTGATCCGATGTCTTCTCTGAAATGGTGTCAAATCGAAAGACCTGGACAAGCCAAACAGCAACAAGGAATCCATGAGGAGGCTCTTGTGCTCCTGGGCCCCAGAGGAAATGATGGTGCAGCCTTTGCCGCACCAGCAAGAAATCTGCAGGCCCTCACAGCTTCACCCTCCATGTGTGAGAACCCAAATCTATGGAAAAATCAACACATCACCAACCCAAGACCTCTTTTGGAGGATGAAACTCTGCTCAGATGTGGAGGTGTTGCTCCTCTTTCCAACACCAGTTTTCTTGCTCTCTATACCCTGCCTTTGACTGGCCCCAGCTTTCCCTTTAAGTGGTGTTAAATTTAACACAGAGTTCATGACCCCCTACCACACCCCAGAGATGACCACTGCACCAACAGGGCCTAGAAACAGTTCTTGGGTCATGCCAGGTCATGGGAGAACTCACATGTGCTAAACCCTCCTGTGACAATGCTAAAGGCTGCTCCTCCCCAGGAGGAATTCTCATGGCTTGTTGAGTATTTCTGGTACATCTTACCTATTTTTAGGGAATGGGAATATGCAGCAATCATTTTTAGGGCATATTTTTGCAGCACAGGGAATGCTTTATCTGTTCCCAGCTGAAAGGACAATTTTGATTTATCTACTGCTATCCAACCTCAGGGCTTTAAGGCACAGAATATCCCACAGTACACTGCCCTTTATGAACCTCCAAGATCTTTGTCACTGTTTCCTGTAAGGCAAAGGTGATGTTAGCAGCCCTTTCATAGGAAAAAGGGGGATTAGGAGTGCAGGTGTGGGCAGCTCAATGGGAGAAGGTTCCCCTCCCAGTGGGAAGGGCTGCCCAGAGAGGAACGCACAAGTGACGATTTTGGAGATGTGGTTATAGCTGCTCTACTCAGGCTGTGTGGATAATGGCAGGAGACCCCCAGCATTATTTGTTCCAGGGGTAGGATCTATAAGGACAGCAACAGAGAGGACAAGCAGAGCAGTTTGACTCACACCTCCTCATGCCAGGGAGAAAGTGTCCTCTGGGCTGAGGTCTCCCATCGGAGAAAAAGGTATGGGCAGCATCAAACCCCACATAGCAGGCAAATTGTCACATGAGTGGGTCTGACATTGAGAAGGATGCTGGGACAGGCAGGGAGTTAAATTAGTCCCATGGAAGAGCCAGAACGCAGACTACCTTTTAGTCTGGGATCAGAACTATCCCCTGAGTATAGGGATCAGAGGTGGAGGGAGAGATTGCCTGTGTGCAGGCTCCCCTGCTCTGGAAGTCAGGTGGACTGGAAGGTCTTCCATGTGTCTGATTTTTGCCCCAAGGTAGAGAGAGAAGGAAAGTGAAAAAGGTTCTCTCCCAATGGGACTTGATATCATGGCTTTTCCTGCTTTTTACATAAGGAAAAGCTTAGCTCATTCTGCAAGAAGCAAACTGTTGCCATTCCCTTCCCCCACCTTCCAAATGGGCTTCCTTTCCTCCAGATGAAAACTAACCTCTCAAACCCAGGAATGCTAGATCCAAACAGGGAGTAAAGGGAAAGAACTGCGATCTAAACAAATCCAGAGACGGGGCTTGGAGAAACCTGGTCTAGTGGAAGGTGTCCCTGCCCATGGCAGGGGATGGATCAAGATGAGTTTTAAGGTCCTTCCAACTTGGGATTTCCTTCCCAAAGCAAGGAGTCATCCTGACCCTGAGAGTAGCCATTAGCCATGACCACCTTTCCTGTTTTTCAGACCTGCTACAGGAAAAGGCTGAGGAATCTCCACCAACCTCCATGAGCTGCTGGAGGGTGCTGCCACAGGCTCCAAGCTTGGTCATGGCAAAAGCTGTGGAAATGCTGAGGGGTGACATGAAGATGTTTTCCCTGTTGTCCTTGGAGTCAGCCAGGTACTTGTAGAAGACGACAGCAAACCGAGAGTTGGCTTTAGACAGCTCCCAGACCCGGGGGTTGGTGGACTCTGGGAGCTTGTCCTTTGCTGGCTCTTGCCCCTCACCCTCCTGGGGCTTCTTCTCGGGGTTGCGATAGATGCAGATGGGGTTCACCGGGATGTGGCGCGGCTTCGCAGTGCAAATGTCCTCCACGGCGTAGTGCTCAGGGGCAGCCAGCCCCCAGACGCTCAGCAGACACACCACGAGGAGATGCATTGTCCTGGAACCAGAGAGAGAGCTTAGCCACGCTGCCTGTCCGTGAAGCCCGTGCTGCTGCCACGGCCCACGGGCCCAGTGCAGTGGGTGGGAGCCCCACAGCCCTCTGCAATCATCCTCTCGCCCTGCACCTGCAGGATAAACGAGGACAGGCAAGCCTGCCTCTGAGCACACAATGCTTTTAGAAGCAATACACTGAAACCAGTATAAAAAAGAGGGGCCCCTCTTTTTTAAGCAGCAGGCTCAGCCCTGACAAGTTTGTACCAAAATGGATGAATTAAACTTTTGAGTCCTCCACATTGGCCAGTGAGGTGGCTACAGAGTAAGAAACCTGCCAGGCTCACCTCAGCTTTACAGTACTTTTCAGTTACTGATGCAGGAGATACTATGGCAGAGAATAAATGTGATAAGGAAAAGATCTCCAAGGAAGTTGGTCCTTCTGTGGACTGAGCATCTTTAATACCCAAAAAATGTACTTTATAAGCATGTAAGGTGTAGCTGGTGCATCACACCAATTCCTGTCCAAAGTTCATACCACCTCAATGCAAACTGGTTGTCCTTGGTACATAAAGAGTGCAGGCTAATGTTAATTACTGTGTTCCAGCAAAAGCAGGTCTCTGAAAATCTCCCAGCAAAAAAGAGATAATTTATATTTCCCCTTTGCTAAACCCCACTGAACCTTCAAATGGTTTCAGTTAAAAGGAGCCTTAAATATCATCTGGTTGCACCCCCTGCCATGGGAAGGGACACCTTTGCTAGACGAGGTTGTTCCAAGACCCGTCTGACCTGGCCAGGGACACTCCCAGGGATGGGGCAGCCACAGCTTCTCTGGTCAACCTGTGCCAGGGCCTCACCACCCTCACAGGGAACAATTTCCTCCTAAATCCCATCACCCACCAGCTCTGGCAGCAAGGCCTCATGAGCCATCCCATGGTCGACAGAGCATGTCCTGCACCCTGTGATTCTGAGATGCCTTTTGCATGACTGCTTTGTTTATGTACTCCATGGGAGGAAGCTCAAGCACCACAGCCACAGCAGTTTGGGAAACACCTACCGGGAGGGGCTGGCAGCCTGCGCAGGTCTTGCCTGCCTCGAGGCACTGTTTCAAACATGTGTCTAAGTCAGGTAGGTCTCTGCCTGCCTCCACATACTCACTGTCATGGCTACCAAGAACTACCTTCTGAGAAACTAAATTAAAAGCCACCTGCATTTAGCACTGGTGACCTCCATGTCTGTGATCTTACTGTGCTGATGGGCCAGCACCTGCTGGAGGAAAACAGGAACACCTCAAAGGCTGATCTGGGATGAAGGATGCCTCTGGGTTCTTCCACAACCCCCTCCCTGGGTTCTTGGCCAAAGACTTCACCTGTGCTCCAGCTCCTCTGCAAAAGCAGAAACTACCTCATCTGGCACCTAGACTGTCTAGAGGCCCAAGGCTGTGTGATAGCATAGCAAAACAAGAGGGACTCAGGCCATGGACACAGCTGTCACTGGCAATGACACATCGATTACCTTGCAAAAGGTTTAGGACGGATGCAACACCACAGAGGGTAAAAAAATAAAAATCTAAAAATGGAGGGAAGTTAACCAGTTACAAAACCAAAAAACAAAACCCAGGGCAAGAGAAAGGAAAAATATTAAGACAATTAAGACAAAAAAAAATAATTTAAAGGCCAGAGCACAAGGAAGCGCTGTTCTTCCAAACCTTTTAATCCCACAGGAAAAGACAGCCAGCAACAAGCCAGACACATTCCAGAGTTCTGCAATCCTGGGGCCAGGAGCAGAGCCCTTCCCTGCCTGCAGCAGCTCTCCCTCACCCACACTTGGTCCTGAAACTCCAGCAGCATTGACACACTTGTGGTGACTCTCACCTTGGAAAGGACAACCTCACCACAGTCCCTGCCCTGCCACTCCACTCACTTCCAGGGAAAGGCATGTCCTGACCCTCTCTGTACAAGGACAAAGCCCTGCTTCTGTCAAGCCAGAAGCAGCTCATGGTGTCTGCCATCACACAAAGTGCTGCTAAAACAATCTCATATTTAAAGGCCAGAGCACAAGAGTGGGGAGGGCATCTCCATCCTCATCTTGTCCTCATTAAATGAGAAACACTCCCTGTTTTCACTCTGCAGTAAAGTCCCAACTCCATCCGTTCAGGGAAGATACAGGACTTAATGCTAATGCCTTAAATCTACTTCACCATCCATTAAGGTTGACCCTGCCTCTGACACATCCAATCTTGTCTCTTACAGGCAATAGCCCCTGCTGTTTCTTAGACCAGCTCTTTGTCATAGCATTTGGCCAAAACCCACTCCTCCTCCTCTCACAGGTCTTCATCACTCCCTTTTCCTCTGCAGCACTGACACGCACTCCATGTGTCAACCTGGAAGGATACCAAAAGTATTCCCACAACAGCACTGCCTGAAAAGGGGTTACTGGCAAGGCGGAATGTAGAAATTAGAAAAGGTCCTTACAAGGGTGAAGCAACAAAAAGTGCAGAAAGCCAAGAAGCAAGTTGCTGATTCAGCTCAAAATCAGAAGGCTCTGGGGAAGCATCGAGAAACTCCCCCATCCCTCGGCTGCTGTGCAACACGGCTGGGCTCTCACCAGCACACGCTGTTTCCATCCCACTGTTCCATGGCTGTAGGACAGGATGATTAACTGGGCTTGCAGACCCCCCCAGTACCCACCCTACTGAACCTACTGGGGCTACTGGTAGTGGTGGGAATGTCCCAGAGCACCCATGCACTGTGCTACACAGCCCAGCTAATGTAAAATAGCTCCAAGCATTTTGAGATTAATTTAGGCTCTTGAGAAGCCTTCTCTATCACCTCACATCCCAAAAACAGAGTCCAAAGCAAACCAGCAGAGCTTTTTCACAGCCAGAAATTACTCAGGACATTGTGACTTCATTAACTGCCCTCCACACCATGACTGCTGCAGGATGGGGATAAAAGTCAAGCCTGACAATTTAGAAAGCCAGCCTTCATGACAGCTAGGGTGGGAGGACCCTCTCTAATAGAGCAAAAAGCTGCTCTGGCAGAGGATAAAATTCATAGGCTCATACTAAGGGAAAATAAGCTGTTTCAAGGAATTAATTAACAATGAAAGATGGGTGGAATCTGTTTCTCTTACCTTCCCCTGTACCTCCAGCCTTCTGCTTTTAGGAGGTAAATGCAAATTTTTGAGAGAACACTCTTGCTTGAGCCCAAAGCAGTTTCCCCACTGGATTTCTGTGCTCAGACAGAGCTGAGAGAGCAGCAGGGGATGGTGGGAGGGGAGTAGGATGCTAAGGCCAAAGGCTGATGACCAGCTGCTGAAGGTTAAGTAAAGAGTAGAAAAAAAGAGGCAATGTTTACTTTGAAAGAGGTTTTAAAGTTCAATCCAACAAGGGAGAGTTTGACCACCTACTCCACACAAGTGCCACATGCCCTCAGTTTTTGCCAACAGAAAATGAACTGCTTATCCCATGAGAAAAACCTCAAAACCTTCAAGGGTTTGAATAAAAATTATATAAGGAATTTGTAGATCTCATTTTGGGATCTTGTAGCTAAGCAAAATATTTACCCCATCTGTCCCAAGCCCAGTCACCTGTTCCCCATTTCCTGAACAGGCACAAGTCAGGAGAAATTGCCCCACTTCACATTCTGCAGTTTCAAATACATCCCATCTTAAACACACTCACCTGGAACAGGCTCCCCATAGAATGGTCACAACCCCAAGGCTGCCAGAGCTCCAGGAGCATTTAGATAACACTTTCAGGCACAGGGTGGGATTGTTGGAGTGTCTGTGCAGGGCCAGGAGTTGGACTCTGTGATCCTGGTGTGTCCCTTCCAGTCCAAGATATTCTGTGATTCTGTGACCTTTCACTTGCACAGCTGGAAAGATGAGAATTAACAGCAGCTCCCCCAGCTCCTGTCCAGATTCACAAGGCAGAGTAATGAGCAGGACTGAACACCATTTCTGATCCAGGATGCAGCTGCTCTACAAATTCTTCCTGGCCTCCAGTAAGAGGAACATTTTCCCTTAATGGAAAATGCAATTGCAAACTGGTTTGGGTTAAGTAAAAGACCTTACTGTATCAGTATGGGACATGGTTAAATGGGACAGAGATTATGGAGATAAATTGAAGGCTAATGTAAAAAATGTCCTCCATAAGAAAGGAAGGTTTCTTCTGCTGGTTTAATTTTTTGAGGAAACTGACATGTTCATAGATTCCCAGGGTTTTCAGAGTGATTACAGATGCTCCACACCCAGGCAGACATCCAAGCACAGGTTTCCAATTACCCAGTGCTCAGAGGTAGTTTAAAGCAGTAAAACCAAAAGCAAACAACTATGCACATCCCACAGAGCTCCCAAGGCATTTCTTCCAGGGTAGCTGAGTAAATCTATCTTTTGAATGCAGCATGTAAATGGTAATTTGTTGCTGGTTCAGCTCCAAGCAACAACCCAGCACTCACATCTGAGCAGAGCTATCCCTAAGGAAGCACCCAAGATGGTCAGTGTCTTAATGCAAACTGCTAGATGCCTTGTTTGCTGTAATATAGGGGCTGTTTTCCTTCCAAAGCTGCTGCTCCCGGACCTAAAGCAAGGATCAGAGGCTTAAAACTATCAAGCACCAAAGCCTGGCAGCCTGTGGCAAGGAAGATGAAGCACTGTGCTTTGGTTTTAGTCTCTCCTATACTTCTAGTCCTGGAGACCGGGAGTTGGAGTTCACAGTTAGGAGGAAGGTGGTTACAGAAACAACTGCACACATCCTTGCTGGAAAGAAACAGTTCTTAAACATACCTTATTGGTGAGGAGGAACACAAATTGCCTTGTTTTGTGCTTTGATGTCCACTGTTGAGTTTCATGGCTACACACAGTGAAAATGACTCTTGCACTCACAGAGCGAGATGGGATCAAGGAATCTCATGAGCTATCCTTTGCAAGGTTCTTTCTATCCTGCTATCCATATCCAAAGGGAAAAAAAATTCCAGCAGGTACCATCCGTTTGAGCCTGGTCTCCCCTTTTCCACATGAGGAAACCCAGTAAGTTTCCCCCAATCTCTCTCGATGCAGAGCAGCCACCACTTCCTTCCAGAGGGATCTGACTTTGCACAGTGCTTCAGATCTTCCTGTTAGAAGCCAGCCACTGTAGGAATTCAACTCTCTTTTTTACCCATCTGAAGTGAGTCACTGTGTGAGGATCCTGAATCCTCAGACTAGCGGGAGAAAAGGTAAGGAAACCATCGCAAACTGGAACTTAGTTTTCTGCTGGTTTTCCCACTAAATACAATTCCTTTGTAGGAACTGAATGTGTTGAATCATCCAGCAAACAAGTGTGGAAGTGTGAGGGGGCCTAACAATGAGCAGTGATGGGCTGCAGCCCAGCAAAACACACCTTACCTGGATCCCTGGTGCCCAGGCTCAAGAATGACAAACACAATAGTAACGAATATTATGCACAAACTCCGGGGGCAGAGGGCTGCGCTTGCCCTGGAGTAGGAGAAGGAACAGTTTTTCAGTCAAGTAGCAGCTTCACCCAGTTTCAGATTTACAGACAATGACTCGTTAAAGCCCACAAAAAGGTGTGAAAGGAGAAGACTAAAAACCACAAAGCAGACTGTGGAGCAAAACTTATTCTCACTTCAAGGCAAGTTCCAAACCAGGCTCGACATTAGACACATGCTGCTCATTCCTTGCTCTGAAGGGTCTGGTTTGCTTTTTAAATATGTAGACTCTGAGCAATTGACAAAACTGATTATTTTGAGTATCTTTTCTTGTTCACCTCTGGAGCCACTTTGTTTACAGATGAAGTCAGAACAGACCAAACCCAGGAGACATGTGGCTTCTCTGCTATTTGGTATCTCTCATGCTCCAGCCCAGCAGAGAACACACACACCTTGAGATGGTGAAAATCTTACACAGATGGTCTGACAGTCTCACACAAAATTAAGAAGAATGTACAATCATCCCAGACAGAAAACAAGAGATATTTCAAAGTGTTCTTCATTAATCATTTAATATAAATGCTGACAGAAAAACAGGTAAGACCTTGTAGACACTTCCATCTATTTACAAACCAAATACTGAATCACCTTTTTTTTGTTCAGTCTGCAACCTTAGACATTCTGTGAGAGCAAGGTGAGGTTGAGTCAGCTTTAAGAGGGAGAAAAGCGAGGTGAAAAGGGAAGAAGAAATAGCATTTCAACATATGGCTTTTTCTATATAACTGCCATGCATGTACAGTAGGTCTCCACCCCCTTGCTCTTTCATACCAAAGTGACACCGTTGGGTCTATAGGTCTGAGAACTAAATAAAGGAGACCAATACTGATTTTCAAATCTCTGGATCCTCTTGCCTTTTGCCTCCTTCCATGCATTCTGTCCCACTTCAGCAGAGTATCTAGAAGGCTTTTCTTTCAAGTCTAAAAAGTATATTGTAGGAGTAAAGACACAGGGAGTTGGATATAGAGAACTTTCTTCTACTCCTTTTGTTATCTCAGTTTTCCTTAAAGGTAGCAAAGCATCTGACCTTTCCTGGAAAAGACATAGCAATTCCCCATGTACCTCTGAACATCTTCCCCATGACCAGGCCTGTATGTACAAGACTTCATAATTCCCCTGAACTTGAAAAGATTTCAACTTATGGAATTCTTCTCATACATTCTACTTCATCTCTACTCCTATTGCAAATGTTTTGATAGTTACAAACAATAAATATCCACAATATCAACCCAGAGTCAGCCATTCCCATGAAGGATTAAGAATTTTTGTTTATGGGAAAGAGAAACAGGAAAGGAAGGAAACAGCAGAAGAAGAAAAGCAAGGAAAAACACAAGGAGATTTTTGTTTAGCACAGATTCATGAGAACAGCAGATGGAATTTCACTTATCTAGGATCCTAAATAAATTTAAGAAGTAGTTCATAACCTGACTCAACAAACCTCATGGTCTCCTTTATTACCTAGACTAGCTTTTATTTTATTTTTTGTTAAATATACCTCTGCAGGGCACAATCACATACAATCAATACGATTGGATAATTACATGAGCTCTATCCCAAGCATATATGCACCAATGTTATTTAAAAAAACCAAACAAAACAAACAACCCAAAAAATAAAATAAACTCCACCCAAAAAGGTGATAATGACTGCAGAATGTCTCGGGGAGACTTGTAGGTAACTAACAAGATAAAAGAAAATTAGGCTTACAAAAACCAGGAAAAAATCATATATCGAGAAATCCCACAACTGGAAGTAGATGATTTCAAGGAAGAAGTGGGAGCTGTCATATACATCCCACACTTCTTCCTCCCTCCTCTCACACACGTCTTGCTTCACCTCTTCCTCCCCATAGCAACAAATAGAAGGCAGGGAAGAGCTTAACACAATGCTACCAGGTAGAGAAAATATGGAAGAACAGCCAAGCTACAGCACAGTTGCTAAGCTGACTTCAAGGAAAGATCCTTTTAGCATGGAGGCTGCTTACACAGCAAGAAGAGGCTAAGGGGGGAATGGGGACTCCTTAAAATTAGGAAAAACTCTTAAAATCATTAGTTTTACCCATGTTGATCAGCTTCACTTATGAGAGGCTGCAGATGAACGGTACCAATTGTGAGCTGTGCAGCAACTGTGATGTGAAAGGGATTGCTTCTTCCTCTCAGGTTGCTTCATGCATTTATTAAAGGCTGCTGTCAAATTTCTTTTTTAAAAGCTGCAAATATAGAGGTCAGTGCACACATCCAGTTGTGGGATCTATCTGATATACAATCTGGTTTGGATGCCAAAGACTTGTGAGTACTGTCTGCCACAGAATTATTAATAAAATCTTTTTAACATTACAAAGAAGCAAATAATTTCTTGAACATCAAATACTCCACAGTATTTTCTTTTTTTCTGCTTATAGATACATTTATCCCATATACATTTCACAAGTAATTCCATGTCTAATGTTCTTTCTTTCCAGAGACTGCACTACCTGTTGCTTTCATCTCTCCCAATACTGTATATTTCAAATTTCAAATTGAAGTGGACAACTGTGTTTTCCTACAACTTGCAAATCTTCAAAACAGTTGTTTCCTGGCATATGAAAACATCCAACCAGTACATGCAAGGAAAGCTGCCTTGCTGGATGAAGTTAGGCACCTAAACCTTCCCAACTGCTGAACACTTTGCAACTGGCACTAAAAATCATACACAAACTCACTGGAATTGCAAAGATTGCCTGAGAAAGATCAGTTAATTATTCAAGTTACTAAGCTACAGGCATCCAATTTTGATTATTATGGCCACATATTTTAAGTGTCAAATGACTGTGATGTTCCTGATGCAGACAAATCCACGTTGTCCATGCGCTCGTGTTATTGGGGAATTTCAGAAAAAACTGCAGCCTCTTTGCTTGCCACACTTCCCACAGCACAATATGACACTTGCCAATAGGAAATAAAATTATAAAGAAAATAAATGTTAAGTTTGTTCTTCTTTCTCTGCTAACCAAGGCTCTACCTGCATCACAAGAAGTGCTTTGAAGACTGTGACAACACTAAGCAGTTACATTCTTCTTCCTACAGAATAAAGGCCACATGTTGACTATGGAAGGACACTGTGCTGGGATAACATTTCCTCAGATCCCTTTCTTATGCTGTATAACTAGAATTTACTCTAGTCTCTGTCATCCCCTGACATTCTAACAGAAAATAACGCAGTTGGTAACACATGACTATGGAAATGAAAATTCCCAATGAAATTTATGACATTTTAAGAGTCTATTTGAATTGAGAGCAAATCAATTTGTGCTACATAATAATCTGTATGTTGATTTACCACAAGTAACAACCACCCATCTCTTGGCACCATAGCTGTACACAAAAGGTGGCTTAGAAGAGCTGCTTTGTTTTCCTCAGAATCAGTTTACAATTACTCAAGCAAAATGGATGTTTTTCCAGCTCACAACTACTCCATTACCATGTAGACAACTCAAGAACTCTTGCTCCCTTTTTCTCCCCCCAGGGGAATAGATTCATTGTGATACAAGAAATTAAGCTGCTGACACACTAACTTTTTTTGGGTTGTTTTTACATCAGCAATGTTAGGAGGCAGGAATGGAAGGCTGTGTTTTGGAAAGTGAATGATGACAAAATTTAAGTATGAAGGGAACATCATGCTCCAGCAGCACTGCTCTGTTTCTTCCACCCATCCTACAACCACAAACACTTCTCCATACACACACAGAGAAGCACAACAACTTGCACACTGCATATGTTTGGGTCTTTTATCCCATTTTAGAGCAGAGAAGGTGGCTGCCACTCCCACTGCTGAGCCTCCTGTACACTGGCATGGCATTTCTTGGACCATAAAAGTAGGTCTGAAAGAGCCAGTCCAGGAAAGATAATTTATACTGGGGGACTTTCAGATGACTGTCCTGTAAGTCTGCTTTGTTATAGTCCAAAATTATAAATGGCAATGGAAACGAGGGTTTATGCTATTCAGACTTTGAGAAACTTCTCTTTGAACCTTATAAAAACTTCAGGAACAAGTGTGCGGGAGTTTGAGTAGCTCAAGGAACGGAAATGCAAGCAGCTATCTTATATTATCAATAAAAGCCTCACTCCTGGCCCTGTCTAATACAAAATTCACCCCATCTTGCTCAGTCCATGCTGTCAAGAGACAATATCATCACAAGTTTGGTTCTTCCACATCTAATTTAATGCAATGCTAGTGTTTCACAAATCTTTTCGGTCCCAGTGGACTTAGAAGTCAGTCACATTTGTAACACAGATTTATCTTTTACTGTAACTGAACAAATTTTCAATCAGTATTCAATTTAGAAACATTTAATGACAAGGCTTCTTGGATTATAACATTTCTGTGTTCCTTCTCCCTCTCTAAATGAGCCATTCAATCAGCTGAGAGAGTGTATGAGAGACTGAAAACACATTACAACACCTCAGATACATCTCAGTACATTGCAAATTGTATGACTAAATGGAATGATTTTCCACAATTCAATGGGCAAGGCTTGACAATATTAACTTTTGGAAATTGTTATTAGGATAATACTCACAATACCCTACACAAATGTCTGACAATCAAAATGGCTACACCAGGGGAAAAAAGAGTGTAAAGCACAAGTCTTTGGCTCTCCTTTAAAGAAAAACAGCAGTTTACCATGTTTATACAGAACCCCTGTTTGCCTACCAGTAGGGGCAATATCACATTTGTGCATCACTGAGTAATAACACCATTAGAAAAGGCAACTTCACAGAAGTTATTGGCTAAGCGAATTCATTTGAATGCTCTGTTTTGAGGCAGCAAGCTGTCACTGTTAGACAATCAGGGAGGGTGGATGGGCAAGCTACAGAAGAAAAAGACACAAAAAGGGGAGAGACAGCTCAGAAAAAAACTACACAGAGAAGAACATGAGAAGAACAGGTGCTGCTTGCTTGAAATGTGCTCTGATCTACAGAAAAAAAGTTCTACTCTGAAATGGGACAGCATACGAGAAGGGCAGAAGAAAAAGTTTAAATTTTTCCTATTAAGAAAAAAGAACTAGGTCACAGGACAGACAGATGAGATGTTGACAGAAGGAGGGAAATCACATCACAGAATAAACAGACATCATCTATATACTGACTGAATCACTGACACACTGAAGCTTAACCTACCACTTCAAGCTCCCTATTCTGAAGGTTTGTCCGTGCTGTCCATCTGGCTGAAACCCAGATATCAATGAAGGTTCAGAATTGTCTGGTGCAGCAGAAAATTTAACCTACCCACCAAAGGATGCAGCAGTGCCCTGGCACCATGGTAATACTGCTTCTTCTTGCCCAATAGAAGGAACAAAACCACTTGGTAGCCAAGATCAATTTCACTGAGGTGGCCAGAATTCCTGTATGACTGGGACAATGATGGGCTACAGGAATGAGTGTAGCAATATACAGAGTCATTCCAGACATCTTCATGCTTGTTAGCTGTAAACATCAATGCTGCCACTACATAGAGCTATCTGTCCCCCCCAGTCTCCCAGTTTTTCCACAAAACTGGAACATTTTAGGTGCAGTTTCCAGAAAAAACGTAAGAGCATGCACTGCATTATGTTGTTTAACTTGTTTAATCAGCTAAACTTCTGCAAAAAAACCAGAAAAAGGGTAAGAGGAGGAGGAGATGAAACAAAGTCAAAAATCAATACTGTTACTAGATACTAAACAAACTATTTAACAAGCCAAACTATAATTCTGGGCAAACAGGGCATTCACCTGGACACATTGATCACAACAAGGACATTATGCACAAAGTACAGCACAAAGGGCTGGATGGAGGAGAAAAAAAACCCAGTAAGGTCTCCCTTCTAATCCACAGATTTTGGAAGCATTCATCATATGTGGGCCAGTAATCTAAACAGTGCTTACTGAAAAATTCCAGGAGAAAACGTGGAGAAAAGAATAATCCCTAACATTGTGAGGGAACTAGGAAATAGAAGGTAAAGAGGTTTTTGCCCCTCCAGATTTTCTTCCTAGTATTACAGATGAATCTGTAGTGTTCAACCTATCACAACCATCTTTGAAAATTGATTTTACATCCACAATTACTACAGTCAAAAAAAGGCACATTCTGGGCTTGTCCTCCTAGATTAGAATATTGCACTAATTATCTTGACTAAGATGTTAATAAAGATGCAGCAGGAAGGAGCAAACTAATTAAAATTAAGGAAAAGGCTGACCTGAGGGTGGTGCTCTGCATGAAGGATGAGAGGGCCCAGGGCCCGTGTCAGGTGACTTGGGAGCAGGCAGCCAGGAAAAGACCTTCATCCTCCCTCATGCTCAATGCTGAGAAGGGAGGACCAGACCTGATGGCCTCCCTACTGCATCACCCCAGTTCTGCTGGGCTCCAAGGGGAGTGGCTGGAATGCTTCGCTTCAAGCAGGAGATGCAGATGGATAGGGGCAAGGGGAGATGAAGCTGTTTCAGTGCAAAGTTGATTCTTTGCCAAAAGTTAAAAGAGGCATTAGAAAAAAAGCAAGCTTCAAACTACTCTAGGCAATTAAGAGGCCAAAGTTCAACTAAGAGCAAAATAAATCCGTGTTAAGACACATGGAAAGTGTGGGGGGGTGTGATGAAAAATGCTTTTATTTTCATTCAGTGCTTCTACCTCCCAGACATTTAATCACAACAGCTGCGCTCATGCGAAAAAATTCTTAAAACATACCCAATATATATACAGATATAACTATGTATATATGTATATATATATTTATATATAAATTTTTATTTAAATAAAAAAGAAAGCTCGAATCCCAAGCCAATATGTGTATCAAATCCTTGACCAGCCAGGTCTGTAGGGCATAATCAAATTCAATGTGAAATAGTATATAAACGCGGTGCCTTGACTGGGCAAATTAAATAATTGCTACTCAAAAGAGTCTTCTGTTTGGACTCTCCTACTGGTAGGCAATAGTGAGACTGTATCCCCTCCCACCCCCCTTTTGTTTTATTTAACAGTATGATGAATGCAAAGCTTAGCCCAAGGTTGCTATAACCTCAGCAGGAGTTAAGGTTAAGGAAAAAAAACTAAAACCAAAGAAAATTTATTAACTCTTGCTTTACCCAACCAAAGCAATGCAGTAACTTATTACATAACCAGTGCTTTCCCACTTAGTAGTCTAACCCAGAAAGAAAAAATGAGAACAGGTCATGAAGGTAGAGAGGGAGCAGCACTTGAAAAATCATTCTCAAGAGGTCTTCACATCCAGGATCTTACCTCAGTGTATGCCAAAAAAGTAAAAAAATGTGCAGCAAGAACAAAATCTTTAATTAAAAAAGAAAAAAAAAAAAATAAAAAAAAAAATTAAGAGAGACTTATGGCTTCTCTGGCTTATGCCTACAAAGCATCTACCTAGAGAAGTATTAGATCTATCAGGCAAAATTTGCTTCTCAGTACTTTTGGCAAGATCTGTCCTGCACCTTCAGTGGTTACTTTGGTGCAATTCTTCCCCCGTGAAACAGGAATCAAGGATGGATTCACTGNCGTGTTAAGACACATGGAAAGTGTGGGGGGGGTGTGATGAAAAATGCTTTTATTTTCATTCAGTGCTTCTACCTCCCAGACATTTAATCACAACAGCTGCGCTCATGCGAAAAAATTCTTAAAACATACCCAATATATATACAGATATAACTATGTATATATGTATATATATATTTATATATAAATTTTTATTTAAATAAAAAAGAAAGCTCGAATCCCAAGCCAATATGTGTATCAAATCCTTGACCAGCCAGGTCTGTAGGGCATAATCAAATTCAATGTGAAATAGTATATAAACGCGGTGCCTTGACTGGGCAAATTAAATAATTGCTACTCAAAAGAGTCTTCTGTTTGGACTCTCCTACTGGTAGGCAATAGTNAAATTTTAAATAAAAAAAAAAAAAAAAAAAAAATAAAAAAAAAAATTAAGAGAGACTTATGGCTTCTCTGGCTTATGCCTACAAAGCATCTACCTAGAGAAGTATTAGATCTATCAGGCAAAATTTGCTTCTCAGTACTTTTGGCAAGATCTGTCCTGCACCTTCAGTGGTTACTTTGGTGCAATTCTTCCCCCGTGAAACAGGAATCAAGGATGGATTCACTGCAGCCCTGACAAACTGCAGGTTGATCCTCAGGTGTCAGATTCTAACACACACAGACCTTAAACAATGCCAGCCTTTAAAAAGGACCACACCTTTGCAAAGACTCTGTCATTTTTAGTTCAGCAATTGAAGCAAGAAGCTCAGGTTAAGTTCCTAGCCACAATGGGAGGAATTGCGTTAAGCATGAAGTTTGCTGCACATCTTTTGACACTGCAATTCACAGCTACTCTCCAACCCTCATTCCTTGTTTAACCTTAAACCATACAAGGAAGTGGCCAAATTGTTTTAGTAAGGTAATAAGGAATTATGCACTGGGTATGTAATAATACCAAAATAAAAGAAAAAACCTACTTCATTAAGATCATACAATTAATCAAACAGAGTATATATATAATATCTTTTTTTTAAGCCCTGGGATTCAAGGCGTCCAAAGTTATTAAAATAAAGTTCATTCACAGAACAAAAACAAATTTAATTTGAATTGCTTGCAGATACTGCTAATTTTCATTTTTTTTTAATTAAAAAATGCGTTAATGTGAACTATGTGCAGGATTTGTTTCTAGTAGTTGTGTTTGTGCACATTGCCTCTGGACCTGCTGCTCTGCTACTGCTGCTGCTCCTGGGTTCCCCCTATCATCCCTGGGAAAAAACACAAGATGGAAGCTGCTGACACCTCAGCAGAAGGAACTCCAGGGTGTGCTGGCCTCGCTTCATGGAGCAGATGTTGGTGTCACTCCCCCTCGCTGGGAGTCATGGCCCTCTCCTCCTCCCTCGGGGTCCTCTGACAGGCTGAGAGATGCCATGTTGTTTGACAGGAGGCCAATGTTCTCTTGGGTCAAAGGTGATCCATTCGGAACATCACTGCTGAAGGGAAATTTAGGAGAAAGGGGAAGTGAGTGAAAGGAAGCAATTACTGAGATTTTTCCTTTATTTTTAAGTAACAGGACTTCAATGTACACATTCCAGAATATTTAACTTAGCTAGATAATTTATCTTTTTTTTTCCCCTCTAATTTAAAAAAAAACCAAACAGTTGTTTTGATTTCATTAATTTCACAGCACCGTATGGAAAAATTAGTTCCTGCTCTGGAGGTGTCAACCTGATGGTACAGCACAGAACTCCAGAACTGGTTATAAAAAGGAGATGCAGACTTCATCAGCAATAATGTATTTATTCAGAAAATGCTCATTCTGAATAAATATTAAGATTCCAAACTGCTCACATGAAGTTATGTAAACATCCAAGCTTCTCTGTTCAGTGCTAGCCTGAACACAAATAAGATGCTTGCGGCCATTTGAAAATACTTGCTGTGGAGGCTTCCAGCATTCCCAGCCAACATCTTATTCCAACTGTCTATTAAATGTGAACGGAAATCAATCCCAGCATCTACACAGATAAAAGTCCACTACTGACAACTGAAAGTGAACTTAGTTTCAAAGTGCATGCCTTCCTAGACAACATCCACACCACAAACCTTAGCAGGATGGAGTAACTTTCACATTTGGGAGATTTCTTTTATTTGAAACTAAAACAGCAGATAAGGATTTCTTTTGTAGTGGCTATACTCTTGCTTCTCCTTACTAATTATCCAATACTGACTAGATGGATTCTTCTCTGACAGACACTGCAAGTCTTCTGTTGCTTTAATTTATATAGTCTTATTCCACTCACCCACTCCACAGCTAGAAAAGCCCTTAATTCATGCCTGCACTACAAAAACTTGATTTGTATTCTCTTTTTGTAGTAGATGCTTCCTCATCGTAGCTGATGTGAGGCAAGGGTAATTATTTAATAGGAGAATGGCCCTGAAGAAGTCAGTCTCCTGTTACACAAAGACAGGTTGAAGGCCCATGTTACCTGAATGTCAGTGTAAGGTCCTCAGCTGGAACCTTGTTTTGTGGTTCTAACTGTCCATTTTCTGTCTGTTTAGTGGTGCCCAGCTTGTTTTTCATATCCAGTGAAGACTGGTTCTCCTTTAAAGAAAGGACAGATGAAAAATTCTTTAAGAGTGTGTTGAAAGACTTGGAGACTTCATCCCTTTGGGAGGATAAAGAAGGCCTGTAAATTGCAGTCACACAGTTTAACCCACAAAAACCATGAGACAAAACCAGACTTTTAGATATGCTCATCCTCTCAGGACACAGTAACTCCCAAAAGGAAGGGATGATCCCTGTAACAACAAGCAAAGGCCACAGACTGTAACAGCACACAGACTTCTGAACACTAGCCTGTACCTGCAGATGATGTTTCCTATGTTAAAGCAGTTTATGGAACTCATGGCACAGTGACCTCAGAGACAATTTGGTTTCCATCAAATTCAACACCATGCTTATTTCAAATGGTGACAAATTAACTGCATTTTTAAGTGGCTACATTAAGAAGACTCAAGAAACCCTTCAGGAGGTTTTGAAGAAGAGAGGTGAAGAGGAATATGGATGACTCTAGCTGTGGGCATCCAGCAGGGAGCCTTTCTGCCAGGGTGAAAGGGCTGCAGCCAGGTACATGGCTCTCCACTGCATCTCTTTGCCTCCCACCCCCCCAGCACTCACCATGCTCAGCTCACGGGTTCTCTTCCCAATTTCCCTTTCCACCTGGTGTAGCTCCAAGCTCAGCTGTTCACTTGAGATCATCCCAGGCCACTTGGGAGGTGGGGGTGGGGGCTGTGGTTGGCCTGCCAGGGTAGTCGCCTCTCTCTGCAACAGCAGCCTGTTACTAACAGCCTAAATGCACAAAGCCAAGCACATACACAACTGAGCACACAACACACCAAGCACAGAGAGCTCTAAGGCCATAATCCCAGAGTATTGCTCATTTACAAAACCAAGGCTGCCTCTCACCACACTTCACATGTCCCAATTGAAATCACTTCCAGTGCAAGTTCCAACATGTTTCTTTCCAGACAAGTATTTTCATTTTAAACAAGCAGTGTTAAATACATCTTGCCGTCATAAATTTGCATGTGTTTTCTTCATATACCACTCCCTTCACAAAACTAAGACTAAAACCATGAACAAAACCACTACACTCTTCTGAGCTCTATGTTCAACAAAAGAACTGCAGATAAGCAAGTCCGCTGCTTTATTTACAGCAGTAGAATTTATCTAATTCTACAGCAGAGCCAGATTTATTATTACATCATATAAAACATCTTGAGAGATGTAGTTACTAATATGTAGGTCTCTACTGACCCACATTAGGAAAGAGAGGAACAGAGAGGGGCAAGTGACTATGGTCATTCACCAGTTGCAAGTTACTAAAAGCAGTAGCCATGTCAGCCATTCTAAAAATCTGCTAATACTTGCGAATCAGTTCTGCAAGTGTGTGCTTTGCATTTAAATACATTATCTTGTACCCCTCACAACCCAACATCTGGCTGGTCTTTAAGTAGAAATGCCCATGCAAAAAGCAAAATGGTCTAGTTCTTCATGCTCTAGCTGAATTGATTGCTGCAACCTTGTAATAGGCAAACTAGTGAAGACTCCTTGATTTCCAGTACCTACATGCAGCTTTAAACAAGAGACAAACTGAAAGCTGTTCTTACTCTAAATAACTGACTAATTCTGCAAAATTCATATTATGAATCAAGCAAAATCAAGGCTCAACATTGAACTCTGTAGGATTTAACACTGACACAATGACAACAATGATGAGCAAGAGAAGGCCACTTACAGGTTTTGCAACTTTCCAATACTCTTGTATTATGGCAAAGGCAGATGTGCAAGATCAAAAACATTTTCTCCTCTCATTCCCAAACAAGAGCACAAGAACACAAGCTATGTTTCAAGTAACTACCAAATGCATATTACTGTAACTACTGCTGTGACTTAATTGTGAGCTCTTAAACCAATCTGCAATAACCCTCCTCTGTAACACATGTTCTTAGCAAACCATAGCTTCAAGCAGAAGCTGCTATCCACTACTTATAGCAATTTCTTCTGGGAAGATCTTAACACAAATAGCTGCTGAGGTACCTAGAACAGTTTTCCAGTAAATATTTACTGATTTTTCCTAAGAGGAAAGAAGTAACTAAAGCTTTCTAAAACTATTCATTCATTATGGCTTGACATTTCTCCTGTGTCTCACAAAATTAAAATATTTCAGCTCATTAATTCTTTCACAAACACACATTTACCTTTCCTTGTGCTACAACTATGTTTCTTCTAATGAGGAGCCATAACATATTAAGCCTTAATTTTTCAAGCTAAATAGATTACATATTTACTTTCTTGACTCTTGTGGCTTGTGCTATTTAGGAAGAAACAGGTACAAACACAAAGCCAAACATGAAACAGATGAAGCTCATGGCTTTCTGCACATAAAATCAGACATTTCCAATGGCAGTAAAGTCAAGAAGAACAGGCACCTACATCACAAGTTTGCCTCTGAGTAGAGTTGAACAGAGGGGGAGTGAGAGAGAGAATGACAGCAAACAAGACTCAGCACAGACTGCAGATTCAAACATGGTGTTCATGTGCATGTGGAGCGCGGGGAGGTTTCTGCTGCTGAGCAGAAAGGCTGACTCTTGCCTGGCATCACAGGATTAAGTATTGTTACTGAATATCACTACGAAGGTCAGCCCATGAAAAGCTTTACCAGCATCATCTCTCTCCATATCACCCCTGAGTGCTGCTCCAAATCCTGGTACCAACCTCCAGTCCCCTCATTTGTGTCTGCTGGCTGATCTGATGGTCAACCTGCTGCAGTTCCATGCGCAGCTGCTGCTCTCGTTCAGCTGAGGGCACCTGCTTCCCGTGACCAGCCACATCCGACATGGACAGTCTCTCCCTTTGGGATTGGAAAATAAGGAGATTTAGAAAAAAAAAAACCTTTACTCAACTGGCACAGAAAAAAGTAAATGAAAGAAAATTTAGAAAAAGGCAAAGAAAAAATAAAGCAATTCTACCTGTCATTGAAACGTCCCTGAGAAGGTATATTTTGATGAGGAGAATATGGAGAGCCTCCCCAGCCACCATGGGTTTCATAAGGACTGTAGTCTACCAGGGAACAGAAGAAAACCACATTGCATTACTACAAAATCACCCTTTCAGTGGTTCAGCCAACACAGAACTAGACAGAGAAGATGAAGAAAGGCAAGCCCTCTAATTATGACAAGTTCAACATTTCTTCTGATTAAATGAACACAGAAACACTCTCTGTGACTGGTCTCACGTGCCTAATACATGACTCTTCCTGCACATCTAACAGTCTGTGACAGCCTTCCAGAGTCTGAGAATGTGAAGGACTTGAGAAGATGAACAAACACAGAACAAAACTTACAGACACGATGACTGCAGTTATTTTTACTACTGAAGTTCCTAAAAGACTCAGGAGTTCATTGATAATTCTGACATACCTAGGTATCTACTGTTTATAGATTAGGTTTTCAGAGAAGTCAGAGTTCTACCTGTAATAAAGTCTAAAACATTACTGCCTGAAAAATCTAGAAGCAAGTTTGGAGGAATATAATAATAAAATATTTTCTTAAGGTTATTCCGTGCACTTCAAGAAAGAGACAATGTCTTGGAGTAAGACAGCCATATTATGCATATGACTAGAAAATAGATGTGTTGGAAATTAACTACTCCTAATTTTTTGCTTTGCCTAACAGTATACAAGACAATGGCTGAATTAAGCTTGCAGGAGCAGCTACCCATAAAGCAGGAGAGCAGCAGTACAGTACTTCATCAAGATGGTTTTGCATTATGTATTTGGCAAAGTGCTAAGCTTCTGGATTCTGCTGCTGCAGATCTAAAATAAGCTTCATATCAGAGGGACTGGCAGAACAAAGTAAATTCTTCCAAACAGCAACAACATATCACTAACAAATACACCATGTAAGCACAAACATGTCACGGAATCATTATCCCGAGTTGGAAGTGACACTTAGGACCACAGAGTCCAACTCCTGGCCCTCCACAGACACCCCAGCAATCCCACCTCTGTGCCTGAAAGCATTGTCCAAACACTTCTGGAGCTTGGGCAGCCTAGGGGCTGTGACCACTCCCTGCTCAGTGCCCCACCACCCCCTGGGGGAAGAAACTTGTCCTGATATTCAACCTAACCCTTCCCTGACACAGCTCCAGTCCTATCACTGGTCACCAGAGAGAAATCAGGGCCTGCCCTTCTGCCTCCCCTCAGGAAGAAGCTGTAGACTGCTATGGGGTCTGCCCTCAGTCTTCTCTTGTCCAGGCTGAACAGTCCAAGTGATCTCAGAAAGCTGTGGCAACTTTGTTCTGAATTCAGTCTTAGTATAATTCTACCTGAAGTTATTTTAAGTGGCATTAACACACACCACAGATGTATTTCTAAGACAAGATACATGTTTACAGGGCTTGTCTTCAACCTGTAGGACACTGTAGAAGTAAAGAAAATAGCAACAGCCAGCAAAACCCAAGAACATAGATCATACCTGAAATGATGGATTTGGTGGCAGCTCCCTGAACTGCCATGGCCTGCATGGGCCCAGAGTTCTGGTACATGGCTTTGGAAGTACGAGAGATGGCCCCAAATCTTGACACAGTTGGTCGGTCTCCAAACGGAATGAGGTCATCGTCCCCTGTCTCGGCCGCTCGTCGCTGCATGTCCAGTCTCTGCTCACGCATGGCTTTACTATCCACGTTCTGGACAGGACATGGAAAAGGCACTCAAAAACTCATTCAGAAAGTAACAGGATCACATTCCCTTCACAACAATTTGTTAAGTGCAGTAAGTTTCTCTCTCATATTATCTATTCCCTTCACTTTTCAACTAGTTTTCCTATTCTTAATTTTCTAACTCCACTGTCAGAGGGAACCGCTCCTTAATGGTCTAACTTAAGATGACTATTACTAGACCACAGTGAAAAAGCTGCAAAATGAACTGTGATGAAATTCAAAAGAAGAGAGCAGCAGCAAATGGAAACTGAAACAGAAAAAGTCTAATGGGAAGAGAAGGGGGAAAAGACCTCCCCCTTACATAAACTCAAAGAAGAGATCAGTGGGCATCTCTGAGGAATACATATTCCTTCTAGAATACAAAAGAAATTTCTCTGAAGCCTAGTGCTAAGAACTGTATCACCTAACAGCCTGCAAATGACTCAGAATGGGAATTTTTCAGTACTGCACTTACTTGGACATGTCTAGTGTATCTTTTCAGGCATTTTTCATTAAGCAGCAGCACTGTTTGGAACATCCTGGTTTCTAACCAAGTTTCAGTCTCAAACACCTGAATGAGTAGCATATGAAGAGAGAAAGTGTTCACTCTCTCCTCAAAGAACTGTGTTGAATAGGAAAGCTGTCTGTTCGCCAGCAGAAAACATAACGGTAAGAATTGCCAAAATCAAGTTAAGACTTTGATAGAGAACTAAAACTGTACACAGTAAAACAAAAAGAACCAGGTAAGTGGGGTCACTACACCAAGAAAATTGTCTAAAGGCTACAATCTTCGGTATGGCTCGATATTAAAATAAAACTCTGCAGTGGGGCAAGGATTGCTAGAAACAGTTCCTGTATCTGAGGCAGGAATAAAGGGGTGAAAAAAAGTTCTAAGTTGGATGCTAAACTCAAAAAATTGAATACTTGGAAACTAAAACCTTAGGGAAAAATCTACTTTGGAATTCTGGAAAAAAAAAACATTTTAATCTCAAGGCCATAGGATGCTAGTACCAATTTTAATATACTTCTATTTACTCATTAAAGCTGCATGTCATCTGCAGAATACTCAGATGATACTATTTCTGTTCTTTAAAAAAGGAATCTCTTACGAATGATTAAAATAAAAAATGACTGAAGAATTAATTCAGTAAAGGTCTCCCGATAATTTTTTTCCTGTGAGGAGACAAAAACTGAAAAGCAGCAGAGATCCTATTTTGCTTATCTGAAAATTAGCCCTGGGGCAGAAGAATACATTGTTCAGCTTAGAAAAAGGAGGCTGCTTCTCCAAAATCTTATTACTTCTCTTAATTGAGTTGCAGGTTTTTTTGCACAGTTTTCTAGCAGCAGGGATGAAAGCCAAGAACTGTTTATCATTCCTGGATGCTTCCACCTGGACAGCAAGAAGCCGATTCCAGGTAATCTCAATACTTTCCCAGGTCAAATGTTGCAGTATGATAACTCCAGACAACCACACTGTGCAGGACTGAGAGCAAGAGAACAGGTAAAAAGGCCAAAGCTACAGATGAAATACAGTTTTTTGCTCTGCTTTTTTCAGAAGAAGGCCTCCTTTTTGGGTCGGTTTCCAACAGTGGCTTCAAGGTTTTAAGAGGAAAGCAATTCAGCAGCCAGAAAGAAGACAAATTTAATTCCAATGGGGCTGCAGGGAAAAGGGGTGCCTGTCTGAGGAAAAGCTGAACCAAAAAACCCTTAATTTAATTAAGTGGTTGCAACAAGTGAGCACCCGTCCACAAAAGCATGAATTCTCACTAGAAATGTTCCTGCCCACATCTTATTGGCCAAAGAAAGGTCACCATGACTCTGACAATACAAAAATAAAAGTCAAGAGATCATTTTTACAGATGGGTGATGAAGGTGAATAGATGAACCTCTGTAAACTAGTTCCTAAGGCTAAACAGTCTTCTCTCTTGAAGGGCTTGAATGACTTCCTATGTGCATGGGCTACCAGCCTACTTGTCGTGTTGAGTGATGCCTGAATGTTAGGAAGGAACTGAATAGTGGTGGTTTGTAAGACTCCTCTTGATTTTCTTCTCCATTCATGACTCCCAACAGTAACACCCAAGCAGCCCCTTCATTTTGCAACACTGACCTAGCAAAAACGTAGCAGCACAAAACAAGATCACAGCCCACCTCCCAAAGTTCAGTGAAGGGCTGAGTAAGTGCAGCATAGAGCTAGAAACTGCCTTCAAGAAGAAAGAGCCTAGTGCAATGTTTTGACTGTGCTTTTCTAAAATCTTCATGCAAGTTTTGGGTACTCTTGTGCTAAAAATAACAGTCCTTCAAGTAAAAACTAGTAACACCCTTAACAGCAGTAACAGCCACTTTAAAAGGAATTAATTGCCTAAAGATAAGTTACAGCATCTTCCTCTGACAGAAAGAAGTACAGACAGCAACAGATGGACACGCTTAATTAAGGAGCTGCGAGGAAAGAATAATTTTTGCATTTCAAGTAAGTGCAAAGAATAATCCTTAAAAAATAGCCTTGCTATCCATGGTTTCAGAGCAGAGTGATTATCCTGCATCTATATGCAGAATTTTGTACCAGCTACACAAGGTAGGACTGTTGGTAACTCTGAAAACGAAGTACTTCACACATCTGCAAATGCTTTCTGTGACTGCAATGCACTTTTGAGCTTAAATAAAAGCACTGCCATCATCGGGGAAAGCAAATGAAAGCCCTTCCCAATCCACAGAAATATCCACTGTTTTTCTGTTTTCCCCTTATCCCTGCATACCGCCATCTCCACACTCCTTGCTGCCACAACATCTTTGGGTTTTGCATCTTTGGTTCCAATGTAGGAGCCGATGGTGTCACAGGACCAGGGAGAGTACTGGCTGTAGTCATTTCCTTTATATTTCCCTGCTACCTTCAGGTCTTCATCCAAGTACTGTACAAAAACAAAAATCTGGTTCTGTAAGTGAAGGCAAGAAGCAGTTTCACAGCCATCCATGTTCACTTCAACAGTAGGGAACTTGAGAAACATCACCAGGATTATTTTTTATCAGATACATCATCCTCTGGAATTGGGCCAGAGAACGCATGAAGTGCGTGAAATTCTGAGCCCCTGGCTATACTCCCAGTGCTGACTGTTTACTTGGCCAGTTTAAATGTGATATTTTGACACTGGCTAAAAAAATAAACCTCTATCAAGCCATTACTTCATTCTAAATATGTGAGGAGTAAAGTCTGGTAACTGTGAAGAGCAATTACTTCAGTTAGTAATGGCCCCAAATTAATTGTCGTGGTTGAACCGAAACAAGTGAGCTTAGGACCAGTGGTAGATCAACAGCCAGTTGAAATACTGGAGACTGCACTACAAGGGCTTCCCATCTAGGCACAAAAATCTACTTTCCCTAACACTTGCCAGTACTGTACTGTTCTGATTTTCTTGTTGTCTGTACCTGTGAGCACATAAACTCCCAAGCGTTTTCTAAACATGCCAGTATCTCATGGTTTTGTCAAAACATGCTTACCTCTTCTGAGTGAAAAGGATGAGGCAAGGTGGGTGATGGTGCAAAAGGAGGTGGAGAAATCACCTTTCTCTCTTCCAGCTGGGCCATGATCTCTTTCCTTCGTCGGTGAAGTTCATCCAGGCTGGGATGAGGCTGAAATGAAGACAGGAAAATGTTTCAGAGCTCCTGAACCATTAATGTACAAAATGAACAATTTTCTAAGTGTTGTTTACGTCAATAAAACAAGGCAGCTATATACTGCAAAGAGAGGGAAATACAGAGGATAGACAGAATCATTAAAATAACAAGTAATGATCACTTGGTTAAAGTCTACCTGTTAACTTTCATATAGGACACACGTGTTCCTACACTGGCCAGTGTTGGTTCAAGACACCCCACAAACAGGGAATGTGTTACAACTTGGCAAAGTTCCCACTGGAACATGTTCAGCACTGCAAGTTCCCATTACAGTCATACAGAGTAAATTGATATAACTCTACAGGTCATGAGTCACATTTACTATTCACTTTGCAATAGAATTAAACACAAACACGGCACACTCAAACTGATAAACCTGTTTGTTATGTTAAAAACACTTCCTGTACTCAGCAATAGGATTCAGAGCCTTTAATTTGAATGACCTAAGTCCAACTATTGTACAGATCTCAATTCCAGCTAGTGATTTATCAAAACAAATTTGAAAACTTGCACCAGGAAGATCCTCCAACTAGCTATTTAACTAGAAAAAAATCCAGAAGAGCAGAATTTTTAATTCTCTTATCAAGGCAGGTATGTTTAATGTTCATTATTTAGTTACAGAGTTGGTCAGTCACAAATGGGCAGTACAAAAATGCACTTGTGATCATTTCCAAACACTGTATTTCCTCTGCACTTGGGTAGCCCTCTCCAGCCTAATCTTTGCTGGGGAAATCAGAGACTGAAGAGATTTCCAAAGTGAATTACAATGCTTCTCTACTTTGAGCACTAAAGCAGTCTTCTTTTACATATTAACATGATTACAACTGCAGAGCTGACCAGTAGCTATATTACCTTCCAGATTTTGATCCACTTCCTAAAGTTCAGACTTTCAAAAAGGCCACTCCCTTAGTACAAAAATATTCAATTCCTCAAGCAGTTTATAGTTTCTCTCTCAAAACAGCTACAAAAAGGCAGTGTAGAACCCATACCCTGTGGCACGAAGGTCTGATCTGACCGAGATGAGGAGCCACTGGGCAATAAGCCTCTGTTTGCTGGTATCTGTCTCTGGACTCAGGTACGTAGAGGGGCACAG
Source organism: Chaetops frenatus (assembly GCA_013400775.1). Taxonomy (NCBI): domain Eukaryota; kingdom Metazoa; phylum Chordata; class Aves; order Passeriformes; family Picathartidae; genus Chaetops; species Chaetops frenatus. The sequence goes on from VZTR01028496.1 coordinate 87,017, forward strand.
CCGCCTGTGGGATGTCCATGGGCACTGGGCTGCCCCGCACCATGTCCTCCCGCTGGTAGGGCTGCACGGGGGGGTACACACGGCGGCCGTCGTAGTGCGGGGGGTACATGGGCTGTGCCAGGGTCGGGTAGCCCTGCGGCTGTGGGTACTGTGGGCTCACCACACGCTCCGGCAGGTACGGCCCATAGTGCTCCAGGTATGGCGTGCCCGGCTCGGCTGCTGATGGAGGAGGTCGGACAAAGCGAGACATGGACTGAGTGGGATAGTACACTCCTGGAGCAAGGGGGGAAAAAAACCACAAGACACAGAAAGTGATTACCAAAACTGTCCACAAAAATTGACCACAGAAAACAATGAAGAAGCAAAAGTTGATCCAAAGCTCAAGTGGCATAGTATAATTATCTAAGTGTTACAGTAGCTGATGAAGAACTGGTGAGACCACAGGTGCCCCACAAGTCCTGCCAGCACACCAAATAGAAATAAATCACCAGAATGTCTCCATAGATTGCTACAAATGCTTTCAGTTTGGTAAGACCTTAAACAAACTGAAGATTGGTCTGTAGCTCTTCATTCATGCAAATAAAATACAATTTACCCCAACATATCAGAACCACTGGCTGGGTAAAAGAACTTGGATTATTAGGATTTAAAGTTATCAAGAGATTTTTTCTATGTCTTGAACAGAAGAAAGACATTTCAGAACTGTAAAGCACCGAAGACTTGTAATATCACATTGCCTGGTTACCTGAAGATGTTATTATTCTATCCAGGATCTCTAGATAATTTTAAAGCAAGCATGAATATGTGCATGACATGAAACTTTGTAGACAACTTGGATGTTCACAGGCATATAATGAACAAATGTAAGTAGTTTGTTTTTCTTCAAAATGCTCTGCAACTTGCTCAGAAATTGCTTCCCCCATTTTGCCTCTTTTCCAGAACTTTTTCTGCTTTTAACTTCCTTTGGTCTTCCATTGCTTATTTTTCTTTCAGATTAACTTCACTTTATGTTATGTCTCCCTGCAACCCCACATTGTCTAAGAATCATTCCCCATTTTCATATAGATAGCCATATCTGCTCTTTTTAATCCCCTTCAATATTATCTTTCTCCACATGCTCTCTTGATAGTTAGAGTTTTTCCTCTGAAGTTTCCTTTTTTTATGACGTTTCCTTTTTTTGTGAACACTCTTCTTCAATTTCATTTATCTCTAGTCATCACACACGCTTTATTTCTACTTTCCCCTGGATCCCTGATCCAGCCCAGTTAGGAAGAACTGAAGACAGAAGGACTTGCAACACTTGGACAGATACAAGTATTGTTTTCACTTGCATTGAAGTCCTCAGTCAAGGCACAAAATCCTGCCAATTTGCTTTTTATTATGACATCACCATATTAGTGCCTTTCCTCCATGTCATTTGTAAGAAAACTTCAATCAAAGGGCTTAAAAACCAGAGTGGGAAGAAAGACTAAAATGAGCATGCAGATGAAAGAGCTTCGTGTCAATCTTACCTTGTTGGTAGGGCGCTGGCTCAAACGATGGGGCAGCTCCTCTGGGGTCTTGATAAAACATATCTGCTTGTTGTGCACTGTACAACTGAGACCCTCGTGGTACCATCTGCAACTGCTTGGTGACAGACACCGAGGGCAGATCTGCTGGCGCCCGAGCAGGCACAGGATGAGGGTTCACTGGCAAGGCAGAAATAGAGCTCTTGGGAACAGATTCCAGCCTAAAAAGTGGAAAGATAGCACTGCTCATTAAGGCCTGGTACAGCACACTGTACTCTAACACACTGTTCTTTATCTGCATTCCGCTTCTGAAGGCTTCTATGACTTTCTCCAATTAAAACAGAAACAAACAGGGAATTAACGCAGTTTAGAGTTTTAGCTTTAACTTTCTAATCCACTGTACAAACACTAAAAAAACCCCCACCCAAATACAAGAACAACCACAACCCTGTTCTGTTTCTTTTTTAAAGAACTGGTTTACTTTGTTCCTACTCCACATTTACACACACAACAAATTGAACAACAGGTAGGAAGACCCGTACAAGTCAGGAGGGGATCCAGGAGCACTGCTACTCAGATGGTCCATCTTCCCTGGCTTCAGGGCAGTTTCATAACTGGAGTCAGTCCCTCGAGAAATTAGTTGCGTCACCGTGCTGCCTGTTGACACAATCCCATTTGGCAAAGCAGAAGTTTTCCTATTGGGCAAGTCCACTCCCCCTTCCTCTGAGAGGACAGCTCCTGAAGGCAGGCCCACCTCATTCAGCTGGCCCAGGGAGGCACTAAGGGGTCTTCTGGGAACGAGACGCTTGTTCATTTTACGGAATCTTCAGAAAGAGAAACCACATATCAAAAATTGAAACAAAAAAAAAGTAAAAGAAGTCGTACTTTCAAGATTTTTTCAAATATGGATTCTACTGAAAGCTTCCTTTTATTCAAGTTACCCAAGAGGCTCGTGAGAATACCTCTTGGAATACAACTCCCCTGACAGTTGATCTATTAGTAGCAGTTTCAATCAGAACAAGGGTGGACTTCTTGTTGAAGACAAGTACATAAAAAATTCACAGGTAAACTTCACACAGCGAATTTACAAACACTACTTTCTTTACACATATGCATCTCAAGAGAAGAAAACCAAAACCAAGCATCACATAAAGAACTATTATCACATAAAGTACAGTAACACATGCTTCAGAAAAAGAATCACAGACTGTCAAGCCTGTTTTATTCAGAGAAGAAACTAATAGTAGAAAATTTAAGTGAAAAAATATGAAGTTATACCCTTTTGCTCCATTTGTCCAATAAAAAGCCAATAGTTTACTAACGTGATATATTTTAAAGTACAGTTTAAGATTTATGTTACTATATCAATATGCAGCTTACACTGCCTCTGTTGCTTGATAAAGTGATTGCAGAGATAAAAACTCCATGAACATGCAGCAATTACAAAAATCTAACTGCTTCTGACTAAAGCCTGAACAAATACAGGCATTTTAAACAAAGTTCCACAAAAACCAGTAGGCCAACAGTACTGGAGAACAAATTCCAGAGTTGAAGGTCCCACAGTAAATACCCTGCCATTAGTTCAGATCCCAAAATGCAAGTCTGAGAGCATATTTGCAGACCTGAGTGTTCTCGCTGAACAAGAAGCTATTTCTTCAGCAGGATTGAAGCCAATACTTTCATACAATAACAGTCAGAGTGAGATGGGAACCCAGACTAGGAAGGTACACACATTACTGTAGAAAAAGGTGGCAGTTCTTACTCAATCTTTAGATAATCTTTGTAGTTGCCCACATGCATTAACAGCAACACAACAGATGCAGAAAAGGGTTTATTGTTGGGGCTGTTTTGTTTTTTGATGTTGTTGCAGTCTCCACATGTGCAGGACACAAATTAATTTTAAAAAGTTCAGTACTTGCTTATGCACACAGGGTCTTTGTCCCTTTTTAAGAGGGGAATGAGCTGCTGTTTAAGCAAGTTTAGATTATAATATGCTATCTAAAGCATTACCACACATTTCCCCACAACCTTGCTCCAAACTTAGAGCTATATAGAGATATAGGAGATACATAGCAACAGCAATATATATTATTCACACTAAGCATTTTCAAAAGGAGGAGCAGTAACACAATAGCTACTTAAATGCATTAAGCAAAGATATAAGGTACAAGGAACAGTCAGAACTCCAAAGTTCCCCAACCACCCCCAGAAACTGCTGGAATCCAAAATGAACAAACATTCCCTTCAGCCCAGGACAACATTAATATCAAGGCATGCAAGTCAGTCTGGCTGCAAAAGGCCTCTCCCACCTGCAAAGCTGACAAACAGTCCTTGGTACATACATGTGGCTCAGAGGTGTAACGCTGACCCACCACCCACCACAGGTTAACCAAACCATCCCAAAGCAGCACTACCTATCTCCATTTCATTAGCATGATGACAGAAGGCAAAAAACTCTTCAACTGTTTCTGCAGCACACAAGTATTGAAGTCCTATTCCTTGTTCATATGAATAGCTGTCTTCGTCAATCTAACACCAAGCACTCTGTTCTTTTTCTTTGTGTTTTGTGTATGCACTGCATGCTGGCTATACAGCCCATGAACTGACATTAATGCTTTCAGTGTCAGATTAAGAAAGAAAAAAGAAACACTGCATGCCAATTCTGAACCTCTGCAGTATTCTTCTCATTAAAAAGCATCTTTTTTTGAATTATTTTAGCCCAAAAAGCAAGTAACAAGCTAATATACTGCATAAAATACACTCTATTTATTTCTTTTAGCTCCTAAATAATCCATTTTACTTAAAAGAAAAAAATTAAAACAACCTGCAGAACAACAGCCTCTTGCTCTTGCATAACTGGTAGCCCTCCTAAATCTGTAATGGATCTAGACTGCAGACTTGATAAAATTTTTTAACTCTGCAACAATAGATGTAACCAATTGAAGGTTCCTGTATGAAACTTTCTGACAGATTGCACAAAGAATTGTTGCAGGAAAAAATCTTGCAAAGTTTGCTTTTAGCTCTTTGGAGAGCTAGCAACATGTTCCTTACATTCGGAAAACTGCCAGCAACCTACCTGAATAAAAAGGGAAGATGAGAAGTACCCCCAAATAACAGGCACTGCAAATGCCATCACACAGCATGTTTAGTCACTCTTAAGAAGTAGGGAAAACAGCCCACCTCCAAAAACCTTGGATAACACTTGTGTAACATCAAACTTTCAGAGCTGCGTTAATGCAGAACAAAGCAAGTACTCTGTATGGAAGAACAAGTTGCTCCAAAACCTAAGAGATGACAAGTTGATCACATGATTTCTTGCCAGTTTAACAGCCAGGTTATACCTCCTTTCCCCCTCATTGCTAGGTATGAGAAATAGCTCCTACAGACGAGATGAAACCAAGACTGGGCTGCTTTCTACTAGCAGAGGTACACTTACTTTTCCAGCTCCTCCTGTGAGTGTGCGAAGGTGCAGCTGGCCCCCCGGGGACATCCTCCTCTCTGCTTCATGTCTCGGCACATGTATGTCTTGTACTTGCTGTGCTGAGGGGGCTGACAAGGTTAAAGAAACCAGGTGAGATACTTAAACATCAAAGTGCACTTATCCAAGCTGAATGTATCATCTGATCAAAGGCCTGATGTTTGACTGTTGAGAATTCCTCAAATTTGAGTCTTTCTGGAATATCTGATATGAAATAAACAACGGAAGAACTTGTGTTTGGTTCTTCAACAGATTCAAGAGTACATGTTTTGACAGCTAAGTCACTCACAGGTTTCTGCAACATTTTTATTCAAACTCCTTACTGGAGAGCTTGACTGGAACACAGCTGTACATTTTAGGGGACAGTTAAGTGGACAAAACTAATACAGGATGAAAAAATTACCAATAATCAGATCTACCCTATCAATAGTTCCCACCAAGGGAAAGGTCTGTAAAAGTCAACACACTTTCTGAGAAGCTCAGCCAAAAAGTGTAGATCTGTAAGAAGTCACCTGTAAACTGATTTTTTTTTTTTTTTTTATTTTTTGCCATCTACTGCCACCAGAAGATCCAGGCAGAGTAAACATAAGCCACACAGCCTTTTTCTGGCCACTGCTGCCAGGTAGTGCAACTTTACCCAGAGCTCAGCAGACATCCCTTTCCCATTCAGGAGGCTCTGGATTCCCTTCCAAGCAGCACAGCATGTGCCACCAGCTCTCCACAACAAAAACACTTGCTGTTTTCCCCTCCTGGATTATGCATTTCTACTGTTTTTCCTTTTGCTGGTGACAGTGCTCATTATCCACCCCAAGTAATGCAAGAAGGTGAAACAACAGAAATAATTCACTTTAATTTTGCCCTTTTTTCTGACAGAGATAATTTTTTTACTAGCTGAGCTCCCCAAACTAGCTCTCCAAGAGGATGAATGCCAAAGTGATGGAGGAGTAGGACTGGGACAGGCAGCTCTGTATTTCAGCAGCATTTAAATCAACTGAGCTACACAACAAAATTACATCAAAGCAATGTAAAACAAGGTAACTACAAGATAAGCTAATATATAATATTTGGCAACAACTTCATTGCTGAAACAAAAAAATTTGTTTCAGGAACTTGGATTGCACCTTCATATGAACTATTCTTAAATCTTGAAGCTTGACATAGACTGTTAAGCACAGGTATAAGGATAATTTCATTACCAGAGAGCCAGCTGGCTGAAATATGTCACATTAAAACAAAACCAAGGAAATTCCCACAAATCGCAGCAGCACCCCAGCGTCCCTTCCCTACCCTTCACTCAGGACGGTTGTTATTCATTTCCCTGAAATGAATAACCAGCCTGCAGCTGGATCAGACTGTTCTTCCATCCTAGTGAGCTGTGAAAATCAATACAATAGGTTTTGGGGGTAAAGATGTGTTGTTTCAAGTTTTTCCTTTCCCATTTCTTTTTTGATGAATATGACCCAGCAGTGATATTTTCAATTAGCTTCTTGTCAAACCAAATCTTTCCAGATGACATTAGTAAACTTCTACTATAGGACAAGCCAATAAAACTCAGGGGTACGTATTCCCCAAATGATTTAGCTTTTACCTGTTGTTGATCTGTTCCTTTTTTGCTGTGATTCTGGATATAATCAACTAAGCCATGAACTACAGTCCTCACAGCAACTAGTCCATTTTCCAGTTGTTCCCATGTTGGAGGTGGAGCATCTGTTGCACAGACAGCAAACATGGAATATAAAAAGAAAAATTAGGATTTTCCAAAACCAGGTACAAAACTCCCCATCAGTATCACAAAACTTGACTAGCCAAGTTTATAAAAAGCATTTTATCAGTAGATAAAAAGCATTCAGCACCTTAATCCTGGGACATTTAGCTCTTACAGAACAGAGGTATCTATAAACTTAAGACTGAACTGCACAAAATACCAAATGAGCCAGTAAGACTATTATTAGCATGTCAAATTATTTCCTTTTACAAGAACTTTAACATCTCACAAGAGCTCCAGAGTAAAGGCACTGTACAAACTCTTCCCATTAAGAAAAACATCAAGTTCAAAATCCCTCTTTGCATTCAGACTCCTGGAGGTAAAATCATTCTGCATGAATACAGTCACTGCTGACCTGATTACACAGGTGCAGACATGGAACAGCTACAGAAATTAATGCTTCTCATGTGGAAAAAAACATCACAAGGCAAATCTATGAATCAGACCACCATCTAAAACGCTGTGAATAAATGGTACAGTCTCAATTCTATAGAAGCACCTTTTCTTTTTAGCCAATTTACTTTTTTAAGTTTTTGAATCTGCTCCAGCAGCTGACACTCCCACTGTGTGCCTGCACATTCTGCTGCAAAGCACAGTACCTCAAAGTGCCTTTCAAGATCTTTAGCAGAATTAATTACATTATATTCCTCTCACAGGGACTCAATTCTTCCAGAAGTACTTCAATGTGCTTTCCTGCTGTTCTTTAGGCAGCTCAACAATACAGAAAAAACCACGAAGACCAGACTTGGCTACTGAAATCAAGGGAGGCTATTAGTGATGCCATCCTCCATATCAGTTTTTTGCTAACAAATCTGCAGTACACAGTTTTGTCCCCAGCTTGTTCCAGTGTGAAAGATTTGGGAAGAAAGCACTGCATCTCCTTTAGCTGTGAAGTACAACTGGTCCTCATTGGAAGTTTAACTTCTGTTTCTTTAAACAAATAAGAAGTACAACTTTCTGTCTCCTGAAGTTGTAGTTTGTATCTTTTTACTATTTTGATATATAATATTGATTTTACAAATTTTAGCAAGTATAAAATAAAACTTCAGCCATAGGACTTGGTTCTGTCCCTTCCCTTCTCCCTCAGGTGGTCCATCCTTACAGCACTGCTGACTTTTTCAACAATTTCCATCTTTCTCTCCTCTGCCAACAGCTTAGGTTTTATTTCCTGGTTTAACTCTTTCCAACCATCTTCTACTTCCCAGACTCTCTCGTACTTTTGCAGAATTACGTACAAACAAGAAAAATCCTAAATTCCATAGGGTAACAAACCATTCTTGTCTAGACTGAGTTTTGCCCAGCTTCTCTCTATTCAATCTATCAAAATTCTACTTTGGAATCCAAAACTCTCAAGTTGATGAGCAAGGAGCACATCTCCTTACACTTGATGATCAGCGTTCAATCCTTGAACAGTGTTAAGCTCATCTTGCTAAACTTAGAGGTTTTTATAAAAACATCCAGATTTACCTGGACTGGGATCAATATTTGCTAGGAGCTCTAGGTGAGGTCGAAGACAATTCAAGTTAGCTGGATCTCCAGTCCTCTGAAGAGCAATAGTTAATTCCTGAACACTCTGTGCAAATGAGGCTGGGGTCTGCAACTTAAAAAAAATTATCATGATTAACTTTCTACAGACATAACAATCCTCATGATTTCTGAAGGCTGCTCCACAAGCTCACAAGAACTGCCTCCCAAAACTGGAGATAAACATCTTCCACAGAAGTCCATTCCAGTGAGCCCTTTCTATTAAGAATGCACATTAATGCATTAAATGACACCTCTAAATAGACAAATAAAGGCTGGTATTATTTCTACAATAAAACCCATTTCGTTTGTGTTGTGCTGCCACCGAAAAAAGAAAATGGGCCATATTAGAAAGCATTTAATTTAGATTTCTGGAGACTCTAATATCTCCAATCCCCAAACCAATAGGTTTGTACCCTGCTTTACACTATGTACTGCAAACAGAAAATCAAGAACAAGATGGCTGAAGGAAAAGATAGCTAGCAATGTGCCACGTCCTAACATCACACAATTCCAGTATTTAAAACTGTTAATTCTACCTAGATCCTTCAGGAGATGTTTGGCAGGACACTTGAAAAGGTGGGCAAAGGCATAAATACACATCAGAAGCTATCTTGAAGCTAATCACCCGGCACAGCAGCCAAAGCAATTGCTTCACAGCTTTCATAACCACTCAACAAGGTTCAGTTCTTCCCACCTAATTTAGGTACTTAAAAATTTCTCCCCTAATCTAAAAGCCCATTTATCCTATGTTGCTCCTGAACAGAGAGAGATCTGGGCATTTCCAGAGTTTAGGTATTTTATTTACAAAATGTGCTTTCACCTCTCTCTGTCTTACTTCAGATACAGACATGTGGATTCATTTTTTTTTTCATCTTATGCACTAGCTTCCTGCCTGGAAACATGGATCATCAGCCTCTGTCACTACCTTGGCACTTAATAGCTGTTCATAAAGGTCACCCCCCAATTGTCTAGCTTTGTGGGTTTTCATCTGCAGAAAGAAGTAAAGTAGCAACAAATGTCAGGATGGCAGAGGGAGCAAGATTCATTAAGTTACAAATATATATTCTAATTATTTAGGACTTCATGGGTTTTGAAATAACAGGAAAAATGTTTAATGGGCAAGTCCACATGGGCATGGCTTGTAAGTTCAATGTTACAAACATTTAAATCTACTACAGTTGCAACAAAGTTGGACTGGGCTGACTTTAGGTGGCTTTACCTTGTCGATGATACTCTGCATGTGAGATTTGTGAGACTGGTCTCCATATAACAGCGAGGACCACTGGTCTGGTGCAATGCGCAAACCTGCTTCCATAGCTATTTGAACGATCTGGGAATCGTGTTCCCTTCTCAAAGCTTCGTAAGTCCGAAATTCCTCCTTCAGCTGCATCAGGGAGGAATCCTCATCTCGCTTGGTCACCTAGTAAGGAGAAACGAGCCAAATACAATTAAGCAGGATAAGCCCGAGATTACGTGAAGTCTGAGGCAAGTGACGTCTTCAGTCAGCAACTAAATCCTTCTCCCAAACTAAAATCAACTATGACACTACTCAGAGAACACCAGTTCCTACTAAAGTAACACATACTTCATAGAGTGGAACCTCTATAAAGTGGATAAAAAACATTATTTACTTGAACTCTGACTCACATATTGGTCAAAGTGTCACACTTTTTAAATGACTTGACAGTATCCACATCTTCAACCAAGATATTTTGTTTGCATTGCAGAATTTTGTTTGAGGATACAAGTAGCAAAACCAAAGTGTTTTTCTACTAATCTAGCAAGAGTGAATGACATTTAAGTTGAGCACCTAGTAACAGATATTAAATAATACTGTAAAGTACATTACGAAGTTTTTCTTCATCCAGCTGATAACCAAAAGCCTCCTATTTCTTTGATTTTAACCACACCTCAACTGAATTAACAGAATTAGGGACTTTTTGGTTTTAAGCCACTTCTAAGAAGGTAAGTATGCTGCCTTACATAAAGGTTTTGTAACTGTGCCTCTATGTAACTGGACAGAGGCAAAACCTAACTTTACAGCTTCAAGTCACTGTTTGAGCCTACACTGGCATCACAGCTGAAAGACAAAGAACTCGCTAACTTCCTGTGGGACTTAATGAGCAATACTGTCTCTAACTACAGATATTTTTTAGCACATTTAATGTTACAGGACAATGAAAATTGAAAGTGAAAACCAATGGTTTTCATAGCATTACAAAACCTCCAGGCAGAATTTTCTTCATACCTTGAAGCACGAGGCCCTGTAAAGGAGCTGGACAACATGCCCAATGCTAGTTTTGGAAGCCTGAGGGAATCGCGGCTCCAGTCTCTGCACCACAAAGAGAACCAAGACCTTTCGTGACAGAGCAGATCCATCTTCCAAAGCCAGCAGAACCAGCTTTAAAGCCTCCTCTTGCATTGCTGGGAGTCAGGGGAAATGGAAAAAGAGACAAAGGTTGAGAGAAGCCCAAGCAAAATTTTTGCAGTTTCTTGTTCGCCTACAACTGGGATAACAGCTAAAAACTCCCACCAACAGACACACAAATCCACAGAAAAGAAAGGCAGTTGAGCAAAAAGGGAGGGCAAAGAGAAAAGGAACCCTTCCAGATTCCCAGACTGTGACTTGGGAAAACAGGACTTTTTACCTTTAATATTATTATCATTATTATGATTTATTATTATATATTATATTAATTTTATTATTATTACTACTACTACCCCTACAACATCATTAATTTTGGGTATCATCTGATAAGAAGATTCCTTTGCTCTTGTCTGCACATCTCTTGATCATTAATAAGAGTTTTCAAAGTGTATTGTCTACGTCCCACACTTACTGCAGAAGGAAAACCTGACAGGCTAAGGAAGAGCAAAGTTCACTCCCATTCAAGAAAAAAAAACCAAACCCAAACCAAAAACCAAGAGCCCACACCAATCAACTACGCTGCAGCACTGCCATTTTGCTACGTAACCAACCTCTCTCTTTCCTGAAGTGGTATGAAAGTTAGTATCTCAAAATTAGTCTTCATCTGTTTCAGTTGGGAAAAGCATCACTATTTTTTCTTTAAGAAATTAGCTTCATATTTCAAGACTCAATAAGTAAAATCTGTATTTTCAATAGTGAGACTTCATTTCTTTTTTTTAAGCAACATTGATTTCTTCCTTTTATTTTAAGCAAAGGAATTTAATTTATAAATGCACAACTTGTTAAAAATGTGTACACGTAACTGTAACAAATCTATCCCCACAATTGTTTTGTATGTTTATTGCCCTAGAGAAGGAAAAGAAGCCATGCCAGTCACTTCCAGTAACCTTATTTTTTCTAGAAAGGTCTTCAAGGAATAGCAAGTGAGAAGCATTTATCTTATGACAAGAACAGAAGGACACCTATTCTGAATTTTACAGAAGACTTGAAAAAGCATTAAAAATACAAGAAAACACAAGAGCAGCAGCCTAACAGATATATAATTAATTCTGAAGACTACTATTAAGAAATTAAGCTGCTGCTTAATAAAATCACTTGGGCAACTGGACAGCCATTTATCAGCAGCTCAATTCTAAATTGCTTTACTACAGCAGTAATACTGTGATGTCACCTACCTGGCCCAAGGAACTGGCACCCTCTGGCTCTCACTGCAGCCCAGAGGTTGGAGGAGAGCTGCTGAGGGTTTTGATGCTGGAGAATGAGCTCTGTGACTGTTCTTTCACCCAGTGACCGTGCTGCACGCATGGCTCTGATCCGCCCTTCCTCCTCCACCAGCTGGCAATGGACTAATGTCACAAGTTTCCTCTGCATGGGACGACTCAGCACACTCTGAGTAGTACTGTTAAGACCCACACCTTCAAAACAAAATGAAATTGAATAATAAACTATTTCATATTCCTCTTCTTGTGCCAGTCTTCAGTGACTGTACTGGACAAGTGCAAACCTAGCTCTCCTGGTGTCCATTCTGTCAAAGGGAACGCTAATCAAGGCATACCAGAAGTTCATTTCTGCTAGTTTGTTTCACTTGGCAATAAAAGCAGTTTTCTGGTAGTCAGCTTCTCCATAGGCTTAATCTTGTGATGGACTGATTTGGCTTTTTAAGAAGATGTAACCTCTAATGAATCCATTCCCCATGTTGCTAGTTTGTCCCACACCCTCTCATACAGATTCCCAGTTCATCCCTTACTCATGGACTTCAGGGATCACTTGGACATTTGTTTGTTTTCACAACACATTTAGTTTCTTGCCTGCATGTGGCACCTTCTCTGGTTTGGTTTAGAGCTTACAGGAGTCCTGAACTGCTTAGGTGATGTTAAATTATGTGCCAAAACTCTGAATCACAAACATGCTGAGAGCCACTAAATTCAGGTTAAAGGAACAAGTGACTCACTAGACATACAGCTCCCATGCTGAGTTTGCTCTACAGCCAGAGCTTGTTCACTGGGCCACCAATTCCCAGAGTGATACTGCAGTCACACTGCACTGGTAGCAAAAGAAACACACAGCTTGTCAAAAAATATCATTTTTGATAACCTGATGCCCATGATGCTCAACTCCACTGCTTGGGCTGACAGACTGTCCAAATCCAGCACATGTAATATTTATAAAATCCATATTCTTCAACACAGTGCAGGTTAGCTAACTTAGAATTACCCAGATTGACCCGGCTCTTGCACATGACCTTGTATAAACGAAGTATTACTTAAAATTTTCCTTATCTATCTTATATGCAGTAACTTTCTCATATCCTCTACAGATGATTTTTATTCATCCTCTACAGAACAGCTGCATTACTACAGTTATCACAAAGCAGAACTGAAAAAAAGGCAAAATTATCTGTTTTTACATCAAAGTTTGTCTCAACTCACTACACCATGGTCAAACACCTCAGCCTTTTCTCTGAATTATTTTTGACACCTTTCAATTCTACATCCCCCACCCCTCCATGAAAGCATAACCTTAATGTTTAAGAAATCTGTTTCAATTTGTTTCTAAACTAGATTTATATCCATTTTTCAAATATACTAACTAATATTTTGGATAGTTTGTTTTGCATCTAATTTGGTTTTTTTGGTTTCATTTTCCAAGGAAGCAATGCAGGAATTACCTCTTGTACTGCTGAGTGGTTTGAGGTACAATGCCAATTCTTCCACACATTTCTTGCCCTCCTCATAATGCTTGGTATCTTCAGCTCCACTGCATAAAGTAACTGGCTGCTGCTCAGGAACCTGAAGAGAGATGACATGTACATGCACTAAGAATATGCATAAATAAGTGGCAACCATGCTTATAAACACTTATTACTACAATGCATTTCCTGTTTTGTTCTCCTTCTGTGATTTTTCTATATTACTTAGCATTTTTTCAGCTTATTTACTGAACAAATGGCATAAAAAACCCTGGTGAAAATGAAAACAAAAAGACAGAATTTAGGTTCAATTGACTTCTTTTATTTAGTGGCTGAAAGAAACTAGAAGCAGAAGGCTTAACAGGGCACTTCCTATAACTATAAAACTTGGCTAAAATAGAACACATTGCAACATCCCCAAAGCTGACTGTCCAAAAAACCAAGGGGGGAAAAAAAAAAAAAAATGAGGAGAACCCTGGTCTGCCAGTAAGTACAAATTTGTATCTATGGTCCCACAGCTCTAAAATCATCCAGAGATAAGTGACTGCAGCTACTTAAGATTAGTGGAAGAAAGACTTAGCAGCACTTACACTAAGACACACTTGGAACATATTCTGACTAGAGCCAGTTACAAAGCAGCATGACCAAGGTATCCTATGTAGTGCATATGAACACACCTTGTGAGTATTTATCTGATGATAGAGGCCAATAACATTCTTGGGGTTTTGTGTTGGTTTTTTCTCAGGCGACATTTATTCCTTCTTCCAGACATTCACTAGAAATCAGGATTTTTTCAAGGGATTTGCACCGCTCCTCTTCCATTATAATTCTGTTCCTACTTTCCTCTTGGTAAATTCCTAAAAGCTTTCATCAAATTTGAGGATGCAGTATAGCACTGTACTAACACTTCTTGACATCACTGTTCAGTGGTCAACCCAATATGACAGTACAGAGAATTGGAATTCCTCAGAAGACTAAATACAAGCACTTTTTGTACATGCTGTCAAAGTGCAAACAGTTTTCAGATTTCTATTTCCAAGTCAATCCCCATCCCAGTGGCAATAACAGCATGCTAATCCCACATAGCTGCTTAGAGGGTCCAACCCAGGCCTTCAATCTAAAAGCAAAAGCCTTTAATGCTTTGGTTAAATACAGCTACAAGCCTGCTCACCTTCATGTGTAACCCAGACATAGCAAGAGCAGCATTATGATGGCAGCACCAAATAAAAGCAGAAAAAAAAATTATATATATATATATATATATGTGTACACACGTATACAGTTGCCATCACCAGTGTGAATATCAATTTTAATAGAAAGCAATTACTTCAGCCACATGATCACACCTCTCCTTAGACAACAGTCTCACCATGCTATGTTTCTCATTTGGCACATAGAGCAAAAAAAAAAGTTACTATCTTGCTTATCCAGCTGGTAACAAAGAAAAGTCTCAGAGTGCAACTGTTATGTGCAATTAACATAGTATCATCCCAAAACTAACATAAACAAGACACAGCCTGTGTCTCATACAGGCTTTCATAGCTACTAAAGAGAAAAGCCCAAGTTCAATCACATCAAGACAACAAGGTTAACCTCGATACTTTTCACTGATGGAAGTTAACTTGTGATGTTTTGTGCATTTTGAGCGTTTGTTTGTGGTATTTTGGGTTTTGGGTTTGAGGAGCTTTTGTGTCTGTAAGCAAGAACATTTTCAGCAATAGGAGATTCCACAACTTGTATGTTAGAGTGGTCAACTGTAAACTGCCACAACAGCCCTATCTTGAGTGGTCTCTTGGGATTTGGGAACCATTTTTAACTCCTGCAATATTTGCCTGCACCTTAACAGAATATTCCACACCTCCTTTCCAAAGGTACTGCCATTTTAGCAGTCTGCTTCTGCCAGGCAAGTTACATAGCAGAACTGGCTTATTGAGCAAATGACACATCTCAAGCAAATGGGTCCAGACACTGCACCGTCTCTGCCCTATTTACTGCAGTCATATATTTTGTGCAAATTCCTACTTGCTCCTGCAAGCATTCCATCTGGCACCAGTGACAACCCAAAATACAATAACAGCATCGCAACCCCCGGCAGACAAAGGGGGCTCGGAACAGACGTGGGACAGGAAGCCATGTTCAGCCCTGGATTTCGACCCTGAATTGAAGTGGGTTTAGCACACATTCAAAGCAGTGGTTTGGAATGCCAGACACAGCACAACTCCACCAGTGAGACACAAGGACTGTCTAGCAACTAACAGAAAGCTTCTCCCTCCCCCACGGAAAACCCAGCAGAGAAAAACTTCCAAGAGCTAATCAAGCTATTCAAACACTATCTGCATATTGTTCTCATTCCTTCTCTTTTGAAGGGAAGCTTCAATGTAAAAGTTTTAATGCTTTGTACAACTGTACTGTTTGCAAAATGAGCCCAAAAGAGATTAAACTTTTATCTGAAGCTGGAGTAAATGTAGTACTGAAGAGCAAAACAACACGTTTTTTCTGTGGTTTTCAGGAGTGTTCAGGAGAAGAGAATTTATCTCTCATGCACACACACTTCATTCATGCAGTGCACCTCACAATAAAATTTGCAAGTAATTTTCCTTTTGCCGGTTCTATTATATGCACTTACAAGACTTATTTTAGTATTTTAGGGTTAGAATGATTGTAAGAACAGCATCTACCAAGAAAAAAAATCATAAAAACATAATTCATAAAAGTGATGGGAAATGTGAATTTTGACTTAGGCTCCACCATGCAATTGATGAGGGACAACTGAGAAATAATTCAACTTTAAAGCATTTTTACTTCCCCTTCCCAAAATATCCTTTCAATAGCATGTGTGACCCTATGGTCACTGCTGTTTACAGCACCTCTCAGGAGTCTCAAAATAGATGCCCCACAGAGTGAGCTCATTATTTTCACCCTCATTCCATATTCCGTTCTCTCAGACATTCCACCCTTATGACAGTTTCCACTGCAAACATATTCACATCATGTAATCAACACCTCCCAAAGGGGATGAGAGCAAGACAGGAAAAATTATCTCAGATGTTTAATTGCTTTACATCTGTGATGGTTTTGCATGTATCTGCTTTGGCAATGACTGCAAGTATCCTGGCAGTGGAATGTTACCCATCAGCATGGCTTGTGGCTGTGGGAAGAGACAGGTTATGACAGCATAAGCAAGGGGACCGGAAAAGAATGCTAAGCATCATCTCATACCAGGCAGTGATTTTGAATTGGTGATTTAAGCGTAATTTGATGAAGGAAGTCAGCTTGAGTTGCCAGTAATTACCATTAGACATCTAATTGCACAGAATGAGAGCATGTTAAACAGACCAAACCCCTTTTTGTATGGTTTGAAAACTGTTTCTAGCAATATCTCCTTCCCAATCCCTGCAAATAAATGATTTGCTTCCTGCCAAAAGAAACCAAACAAAACCAAAAGCCTACCATCTTCAGTTCCTCAAAAGTTTACATCAAAGACAACTTTTGCACAGATAATTCCTCTTTTGTGTCGCTTCACATCACCAAAAGTTACAATAAAAAATCATCAAATGTGCCTCTAATAGCTCTGCACTTGCAATCTTCCCCTTTTGAAAGGGCTGTGAGTTAAGATCATCCAGTCTTTCATCACGTACAATTCCGATGTCTAGAATCATATTTATCACGTCCAGCAGGAGATTACGCCAAAATTAAAGCAACACATGCATTTCTGCCACCCTATGTCACCTGTTTTGAATGTGCATGCTGCTGTGTCGTGGGTTAAAAAAACACAAGGGAAGAGCTTAGATGACAGATCCATGATTAGGTACCTTCAAAACACTGGCCAGGTGAACACTTAAAATAGTTACATACAGTGAGTAGTATGTGGATGCTAAAATTCAAAACCTTATTCCCACAGAAACAAACTTAAGGGATTCATTCCTTTACCCAGGAAGTCTAAGAAGGAAGGTATCCTATGAATGCCTTGTTGATTTGTGTCCAAGACCATTGTGTCTCCCTTCCCTCAGAGCTCCTGCTTTGGTACTCAGCTATGTTCAGCTTTCCCAGGAATAATACTTCTCATCTTACCCTTATGATTCCTTTCCCCTCCTCATCTTATGTTGCAAAACTTACCTAGATAAGGTCTGAACTACCTAACCAGAGAGGCTGTGGACACCCCATCCCTGTAAATGTCTTAGGCCAGGCTGGCTAGGGCTTGGAGCAACCTGATCTAGTAGAAGGTGTCCCTGCCCACAGCACGGGGCTGGAATGAGATGGTTTTTAAGGTTCCTCCCAACCCAAGTCATTCTGTGATTCTGTGACCACTGCCATCCAGAACAGTCCCTATATCCAGTGTTGATGCGTACTATGCTACAGGGGAGCAGGTAGAAATCTGAATCTGCAGCAGTTAAATTTTCACACCAAGGGTGGCTATAACCTGGGCAATGGGTTTCATTTTCAGAAAGGGGTGGGGAGAGGGAAAACTGAGAAAGAGTCTAATTCAAGTAAGAAACCAACTTTTTTCACCTTTAGAGTGACAAAAATCTACCCAGAGAGAGAATGCTACTGCCAGAGAAATACGTTACTGCTTTCCTGGGTGACTGTGTGACAAATTCAGTATGTTTTCCTCAGAAATACAGTCCTACTTATTTCATTTGCTGTACTTGTGCAAAAGCCAAAGTGACTTGCCCTGGAATCCTGTCATTGCTGCCAGTCACAGTGGAATAGATTTGTTTCTTTAAACTGCCTGGTCTCCTCCTCCACCTTTAGCAAAAAAGTACTTAACACATATAAATGTGTGAATTCCTCAGAAGTCGCTCCAAAGGTAAAAGAACAAAACTGTTCTTCCCCCTCAAAAATAAAAGCTTTAGTTGGGTTTTATTGTATTTCCTTCCAAAATGAAACCTGGTTTTTTGGAATTTAGCATTTGCAAATAACGTATTACAGGTCTCTGTGGACTCAGGCTAAGGTGTACAGAGGTTTGTTGGAGATTCAAGGACACTAATGACCCATTCATGCTCCTGAAACTAAACCCAGAAGTGGAAAAACAAATGGAATCTGTTTCAATTGAAGTTGACACTACTCATGCTTTGAAAGCTGGATTGCTGCTCACAGACCATTTTTGCTGAAATAGTAGAAGAGTGTAGTGGAACAGTTCAAAATCACTAATTTCTCTAAAGCACCTGTTCTGGTTTTTTTAAAATTTTTCCTTAAGCAAGCCTTTTTCTGTAAAAAGATTTTAAAAAATACCCTTAGACAGTGCATTGGAAAACAGCAATTGTTTCCCTCTCCTTCACAGCAAAGTAGTTGTATTTATTTTCCAGTAGTCCAGTGTCTGGTAAACACTGCAACAGCTGCCAGAACGGGAAAGGGAAGAGAAAGGAGAGGAGTTACACTGAACACTGCTTTCATTCACATGCTCACTGAAATTAAAGCTGGCAGGGAAGGTGGTTCAAACTTCTCTTAAGGAGAAAGTTTGTCAGTAATAAATACCCAGCTAGGATCTATGGTTATTATTACAGGTAACAGAATGCTGGGAGTAGCAAACAATCAGAAATGAGTGGCAAAGAACGGGGTGGGAATAATGTTTCTTTTGGTGGCGTTTGCAGCTTTAAGGTCACGATGAAACAAGGTCCTGTGAATCTTAATCACACAGAGTTTTCTGATAAAAAGGGAGCACACAATTATGTCATTAGTGCAAAGTCAGAGTGCTCTCAAGACAAACACTATATTTAAACCTTTCTTCATATGGATAAGAAAACTGCCTGGCTAACTACTAAAACCAGAAAAAAATTCTCAGTTACCTATGCACAGGAAGGACGGTTTCCATCTCATTACAGAGAACCTTGTTTTTATAAAAATTTAAATTCTGGCAGAGGTTAAGTTGAAGCTATCATACAGTTTCTCATAAAGCTTAACAAACGCACACAAACCAACCAAAAAATGCAAGGGGAAAAAAAAAAAAAAGACATTTATCACAAATGTGGACATTCAGATGCAACTGAAAATATTCAAGAAACTGCAGAGAAGAAGGAAGACCATATAAGAGAAACAGAGAATTACATTTTTAATGACACCACTCATAGATTTCATACTGCTTGGAAGCTCTTCAAAGATGGCAGCATATCACAGGAATGGGAGTGCACAATCTCACTGCTTCCTCCTGCAGAGCAGGATGAGTCACTTAGCACAGCCAGAAACACCATTTGATTTTGAGCTTCTGAAATAACCTCTATACCATACACCATAAAAGAAAAATAACAAATTAGCCATATTACTTGATAAACTAGTGGCAAAAGCACATCTGAACCGCTAAGTCCTAATAAAAAGCAACATAAGAGCATCTCTCTTTCCTCCACACCTTTTACAGCTCTTTCACAATGCTTTCCTTTTCCCCAAACTATGGATCTCATTGAATTTTCTGCTGTATTTAATTTCACTTAGCCCAGACACTGAAGCAGTACAAAATAAAACAGTAATCCCTTTATGGTAACTGCATCCCATCTACATTTTCATTCTTCACCTATTAGACACAATTGTCTCTCCTCTCCCATGACCACAATCCTGCCCACAAGCCTTGGAAGGCGTGGGTCACAGGGACCTGAGCCCTAACATTGATAAACTTTTGCCAGCTTAAGTCTGTGCTGCAATTGAACAGGGTGATCCTGCTTTCCACACATCCCAGCCCTTTCTTGGAGCTGTTGTCAGTACCAGAGCCACTCATCCCCATCACATCACCACTTCAACTGACCTCACCAGTACCTATTCCAGCAAAAAACGGAGTCTCAAGCAGGCTTCTCCTCCTCACCAATATGGATTTAGAGTAAAATGTCAGCTCAGGAAGTTTTATTTCCATTGCATAGTTTCAAATAAGGCTGTATAAAGGCTGCTACCAGAGACATCTCTCCCACATCCTTTACACTTCCCCTCCTGCTTTAGGGACAACCAACACATAAGGTCTCACAGTGTGAATACAGTAAAGCACATAACCTACCACAGAAAAATGTCTTCCCACAAAATAAACTCACTGATCCAGCTCATCCTTTTGGCAAAGCACGGTAAGAGTCGAAGAAGAAGGAAGGAAACATAACAAACCCATTCTGGTGACAGCCCACAGAACCAGATGTAACAAAAGTTACAGTCACCAGCAGAATAAAGATTTAAACTATTGTTCCAAGCACCTTTGCTACTTCGTGTAGACACCTACAAAAACGTAGATGCTTTCTCTTCACATCATTAACACAATATCATAGTCTTTATTATTCCTGACTTGTCCTCCTAAAAGAAGGAAAACACCAAAACAGATTAAAACAAAAAAAAGAGCGCAGATACCTGAGCACCCACAAGCTGCAGCAAGGCTGAGTTCACAGGAAGCAGTTCAATGTCTGTGTTGATAGTGGTCTGGTCAAAGGGACATGCCTTACGGTGGAGCTTGTTGAGGCACATCTTGCAGACAGTGTGGCCACAACCCAGGCTGATGGGCTTCCGGATCGTTTCGTCGAAAATCTGTGTGCAAATCGGGCAGGAGAGAAAATCCGTCCATTGTGGAGCTTGTACAGGCATTGCTTCAGGAGTTAATTGACAAGACAAAAATCTAAAGCACAGATTCCACTGGAATCAAAATTTTGCAAAAAAGTCTGTTTGGTTTTAAATATCTTCTGTAAGTACAGACAGTCTGCACATCGTGTGAAACATAACCTAGAAGAAAACAGAAACACAAAGTTAGCATTCTGTACCGGATCAGGCACTTGAGCTCCTTTGTGCTAGGGAAATACAACTTTGTGGAGGTGTAGCTCAGCTAGGAGTGCAGTTCTGACATTAAATACAGGACTGAGTATTGACTTGCTTTAATTCCAGCTAGTTGCTGGCTCTGGAAAAGCCAGTGTAAACCATTTCTGCTGTTATACAGCTCAAAATAAATCAATGAAGATGACTATCACATTGAAGTTATAAAACTAAATAGCTTTTAGTTTTCATGTTCTCTCTTTAAAAATGAGCCAATTAACATGAACAAAATGTGAATAAAAAGACAGTTCCACTAATCCAGTTTTGAACCATAGCTACTATACAAAATAATCAAATATTTAAATAATTTTGCTTAGACAAGGCTTCATCCAAAGCCTCTATCACAAACAACCTTTCCTCAGAGTCCAGTGGGCTCTGGATTGGCACACAATGAAACGTGTGAGCTGCCCGAGCCTCGAGGGGGATGGGATAAAAGGCTCAGGGTCAGTCAGACACTGTGCACCACAGCTCTCACACATCCCTCAGTGATGATATGTGCTGCTGCTACAGCACCTTCACACAGCCTGATCTGTACTGAGCTGCATGGTACCACATGCACCCATGCAGACACATATCAGTTGTTGTGGGAATCTGCATACACACCTGCTAGAATTCAGCATTGTTAACTTGCCCTCTGTTTGCCATCCAAGCACCTCCATCCTCCAAAAGCTGGATGACCACTCCTAGAAGTCATTTATGACTGGATAACTGACAATTGTTCCTTAACTGTTCCTTTTGTAATCCAAATTTATATCATTCACTGCCTGCCTAGAGATCATATTGATAGAGAAAGAAACATTTTTACTCTGTTGAGAAAGCACACTGAAACTACAAGACAAGAAAAGATGGGAGGTCTTTATTACTTGGCAATTTCTAGTCAAAACACTAAAAAGATGAAATGTTACTCATTATAAGGGAATGGAAGATAAGCTATCCCTTTGGGACAGGAAAAAACTAGAACCTATATGAGGAGAAATGGAGAAGAGCAGATGGATCACGTGATATGAAAGAAACATTATCAGAAAGAAAACTGGTAATAAAAGAATTTCTGATGGCTGGCTTATTTTCACCAGTGGAGCCAGTGGAGTTTGGAAAAAAAAAAAAAAAANTGCAAGTCACTGATTCACAATTTGTCTAAACCAAGCAGCAAAATGACAACAAAAACCCCACCCCAACCACCCATATATATTAGTTTCTCTTTCCCCCACACCACTGGTTTCAGTTTCAAACCAAGGACAGCACAATTGCTTGCTAATATCTGTTCTGTCAGGAAGCTCTTCCATAAGCAAAATAGCAACTTTTAATCAAATCTTTAGCTTAAAAAATGTTTACAATTAAAATCTAAATTCTAAAGGCAAAGAGAGAAACTTTATATCAGGACTTGTGCAATTCAGAGTCAAGGCATTTTAAAACAGAAAAAAAAATCTAATGCTAAAATAAAGACCCTGAACTTTTTTTCTGCCACTTTTTTTCTGGAAAAAAAGGCTTCTTTTTTTCAGAATTTAGTGCCATGTTCACAGTTAACATTATTTTGCCAAGGTAAACAGTGAAGTGTTACTAGTTAAGCTTTTAGCTGAGTTTCACCAAACACTTAACCTTAGCTCTAAAGCTAATGAAAAGGAGTTGAACTATGATGATCCCTCTGAATCACTTGCAACTCAGGATGCTTTATTATTCTAGGGAAAGAAAAATGATTTCTTTCTTCAAAAGACAATATATAATGCCACACAGCCTCTGGTTCCCAGCCAATAAGGGATCAATAAGATATCAGTATTACCCAGGCAGGGTGGTACAAGGAAGAGGCACCACATGTGGTTAACCCTACCACCACCATTGCACAATGACAAGATGTCAAGGTTGTTCAGGGTTCCCCCATCCAAAATACCTCTTTAATGGCAAATCAACCATTTTTTTCCATCTTGTCAGTATAGAGTCAAATCATTCCCTTTACTAATGTATCACCACAACCCAAATGAAATCTTCTACATTTCTAGGTTACTTCACTGAGAGATGATATCCTAAACCACTCAGCAAATTTATTTCCAAGCCTTCCCCAGCTACCTGCCCCCTTATATACTGAGTAAACTTTGGTAACAAGCATTCAAGCTAGAATTAATTCTATGTAAACCAAATCTGCAACAGAAATTACCCAGAAACTCCATATAAATTCTTCTGCAATGACCAGTACACAGCTTGGTAAATCTACTGCATGTATGGCTGTGCTATGAAATATCCTTTGAGGATCAAAACTTAAAAGCTAAATCATAGTTCTTCCTTTTGACCACACTGCTCTTAGAATATCTAGCAACAATTTCCCAGACTGCTCTGCAATTCAGAAACAAACGGAACAGTCTATTTAAAACAAATTATTAGCCAAGCATTCAGGAAAAGAAGTTTTTTATTAACTGAGGAGACTTAAAACCAGAAGTTAACATGAAGCTGTACCATCAAGTCTAGAAAGCAGATGTGAACATGAAGACTCCACTATCCCAAGCTGTGAAGTGGAAGAAAGGAGTTGAATGCAACTTTAACATTAGTTAACTAATTTAAAAAACCCAGTAAACAGAGCTATGTTGTTGCTACCTGGACCTCTGGCATAATGAAATAGGTCATATTTATTTACAAACTCAACAGTTGAAAGAGAAGTTGAGAAGTCTGGAGATGGAGGGACTAATTAGTGGCATCCATGATCCCATGTCAAGGCAGGTGTCAAAAGGCTGGGGAACAAGGGAAGCAAAGGTTATACATAAGCACAACTCTCAGACTTCACAGTGTCTGAGGTTGTGTCCTGGAGCCTAAATGACAAAAGAAGGCCACAGACAGCACTGACAATACAACATACAGCTGTGAGAAACCTCATTCATCTATTTCATTATAGTCTAGCTGCTGCAACAGATGGCTAACTGGTGTGATGCAGCCAACCTTTTCCCCACACAAGAAAAGAACAGCTGTTGGAACAACAAACCCTGTGCTTCTAATGAATCTCCACAGCAGAGATTGCACTGTGGAATTCCTCTGGTCCCACAGAAGACAGGAATGGCATCACAGGGACTGAGGATTCAGGAGCCACACGCACACAGGATGGCACCAAACCAAGTACTGCTGCTGGTGCCACAGCTTTCCTCATATATGGTCCTGTTTTCCTGCCAGATCTCCAACCTTTGGACAAGGGAGCAGAGCCAAGCGCTGAGATACAGTGTAAATCTCTTCCAGGGACAAAGCTTACAGATGTAGAGACCTGAAGCTGCAAAAGATACCTATGCCTTGTATCAAGGTTTGTGACTCACTACGACCTTGGAAATAAGTGGGAAAAAACCAGTCTCCAACCTCAAAGAGCTACTTTAAACAGGAGACATTACAAATGGCAATAAAACAATGGTAATAAGACAGTTTCATGATCACTGTCTGCTATTGCAAATCACCACTACAGAAAGAGAACACTTCTTTGAACATGAACAGTAGGAAAAGTATATTCCCTTTTATAGTACAATGCTTTTTTAAAAAGTGTTTCTCTTCAGTATTATAATACCAGAGGTGAACGAAACAAAGAATGCAAAAATTTATAAAAGACATAACTATTTAAATAGCCTACCTCCCCTATAATATTGACATTTTTAACCCGCCCTCAATTCACTCTCAGTAGTTTCTAACACTGTAAAACATATATCCATACATACTTCTTTGTGCATGATTGAACAAAATAGGTATGGTAAAACCCAAGAAAGAAAAAAACTAAAAAGACACATCCACAGTACATAAACTGGAAGACAAAAAGGTGTAATTAAGAATGAAGATGCCCCAAGACACAGACCTTGAATCATACACTGGAACCAGAAACACACTGATTATTTTTATTTCTAAGTCTGAAAATATGAAATACCTGTATGCAAGTCTTGTTCTCCTGTTTAGCCTGCATAAGCTGTTTTATCCACATCTAGAACCACCTGGAAAAAATTCTCCTCTCTTCTGGGCCTCCCAGCCCCCAAAAAATCCTTGAAATTCCATCCTTCAACCCAGACTGGAAATGTCAGGCTGTAATCAGATCGGTGACCTGTCTCCTCTGGAACCCTGCCAGTGCTTCAGGGAAAGACATAGTTATTCCATAAACCACTGGAACAACCACTCAATCCTTACTGTGCTGGACTACAATGCAGAGGCTGACAAAGCCTCGTGTCCAGGCTGTGTTATGTCTGTGGCAACCAGAGTCTTCCACGTATCCTTTGCAGATTCAACTCTAGACAAAAAGATGTTTGTAAAATGCAGAACAGTCTGTACTAACATCCATTGGCATCAAGTTTCACACGGGATGACACACAGGAAAACTCCTCGGCTTTCAGTTTGAGTTAGGAGCACTCTCCGAGGGAGTCCAGTGCAGGTACCAAGCACACCCCAAATTCTCTCACAAACATGTTATTTGGACCCAGCATGCTCTTGCTTGCACACATCACATGCTGTTTCGTCACTACCGAGTTTGCACTGCTCTCTCCCAGCAGCAGTCCACACTAAGTCATGTCACAGTTTAAGCAGATGACTCAGCACACCTAAGGGGCACCCTTGGCTCAGCTCCTGCCAATTCAGTAGATACAGCTTTTAAGAGCATTACTCACTCCCGAGTTTTATGTATTCCCACAGCATTTCATTACCCAAACAGCATCATCACCTTCTTAACCAAAATTCGGTTAAGCTGAAGCCGTTTCATTTTTGCTGAGTCTTACTCCCAGCTAAACCAAGCAGAGCTTCCTGTCGCAGTTACCAGTGAACACAAGTAAAGCCTATTTAGTGCTAAGCTTAACACTACAGCAGCTCCTCAGAGCCAAAACAAACTCAGACTTGCCAATTGAACTGCTCATGTAGATACAACTCTTGAGTAATCATTATTTATTCTAATAAAGAAAACACCATTTCATTAATTCTTTTAAAGACTCTTACTCCTTGATAATAACTTACACTTTTCTGAGAAAAAGTAACCAGGCACACTTCTCTCTTATGTGAGACTGGTTCTGTTGTACGCTAACTACTTCAAAACCTCTCTGACACTTTGAGATCAAAAATAAATTAACAACCTAAATTAAATTAACAGACAACAGTAAAGCAATTCCTAACTCATAAGGATTACCAGATACCCATAGTACAACTCTAGCCAGCAGCTGAACCTCCTCCATTCTTGTCTAGTGCCAAACAGACAAATTTTTGCAGGTGCTTCACAGAACCTTTTTGTTTTCTACTCCAGTGTGCTCATTTTAATGAACAGTATTTCCGAGGGCACTTAAGTAGCTTTCTTCTTTTACCAGAGCAAATACTTGAAAAAGTCCTGAATTTCATTTTAGGAAAAAACTGACCTGACAACCCATGGGAAACCCTGACCAGCTAAAAGTAATGTGTTTTTTTACAAGCACCCTGTACTGCCAACTTCACAGAAAAGGATAAATCACTCTAGCTATGTTTTCCATATCCAGTTCCACAGAAAAACATCTGAAATTTTTTAAAGAGACAGGGAAAGTCCATACCTGATCAGAGAAGAGTAGGTAGAAGAAAAAAAGCTTCTTACCTCTGCCTGGGAAGCTCCATGAACAACACATACCATAAGACCAGAAGAGTATATCCGACAGATTCAGGGGTTTCTTCCCCTTCCTGTTTGCTCTCTCAAACTTCTCAGTAAACTCTCCGCTGGCAGCAAGTGCCTGACTTCCTCATTCCTGCTCCACGCATGCGTGTGGCCGGCACACACCCAACACCACTGAACACTGCCCACAGCACAGAGCCGCAACAAAGAAATCCCCACCCAACACCAAAACCCAAAACTGGCAACTCTGTAGGTAACACATGTTCCCACCCTTCTTTCAAAGCAGTAGCTGGCTCTAGTAGCTGTATAATAANGGATCACGAACATGATCAAAACTAGGTCCCAAAGTAACCGAAGCTCAATTAAATCAGATTAATGATCTACTTTCTTTCTCCTCAGTAAATTCTGACTGCAAAAACAAAGGGAGAAATTCACGTAATTTCAGGCAAAAGTCTCTTACTTGGTAGAGTCAGTGAAGTACCTTAGGAAAATGGGGCCAGTTAAGGACAAGATGTTATTCTTTATTTGAAGCTTCCTGCCTAGTAATAACACAAGGAAAACAAGAAAACGAAAGAATCAACATCACAACTACCACAGTACCTCCCCAACAGATGCTCTGAAAGCAATTTACAATGATTTAAGCTTCCCAACATCCTGTGAGGCAAGACCTCATGTCTTCCTATAGAAAAGGAAACTGTTTAATAAAGTTATTTATATGGTGTTCAACAAGAAAAACATGGAATGAAACCTGATATATCATTTACGTTATATATAATTTTCTTGACGCCTATTCTCATTCAACCACCATTAGGGTCATGAACATTAAAAAACAACACATGTAGACAAAATTTAAGTGCTCTTGCTCATGCCCTCCAAAACATAAAACCTGTATGTGAATAAAATTGTAAATTTTCAGGTAAGATACACATGACCAGCTTCATAATTTCTGGTTGATATTATACATCCCTTACAGCTTATTTAAAAGAAAGGGAAGTGACAAATTCTTAATAGCAAATGGTTTTATGATCTACCACCTAGAAAATTTTTTCTACCAATAGATGATCAAGTCTAGGGAGTTAATAGCAGACAATAGCTCTACAACATGTTCCTTTCACTTCAAATTACAAGTTCTTGCATTTGTCAATGCAAACTGTAACCATAACCGTAAGTATTTAAAAAATCAAAGGAAAATCAAACAGATTAAGAGAAGAAAGGCAGATAGCACTTCAAAAATCCACAGTACTTTTCAGGACAGGGACTTGGGTTCAACTGGTCAAATCCTCAAGAGCTCTCAATCCTGCTGTCAGAGACAAGCTACTAAGTTGCTTTTCCCAGAGAAGACACGTTCGAAGAAAGCCATGGCAAAGATAAAGGGACCAAGCTTGTACAAGTCGTCAGATTCAAGGGTACAGACAGATATTACCTCTCAGTGTCAGCAAGGGAAGTCACTACTCTTTCTTTCTCATTCCTTCCTAAGATATTCCAGCTGGACTGGTTGCATAGTTGTCCCAGTCAAAGTTTTAAACATGGATCTTTATTAATTAACTCAGGTAGGCAGAAATATGGCTGGACAGCAATTATACAACACACACCTCATTTTAACTAAAACAAGGCAACAAATCAGCCACACAAACAGCTCGTCTAAAGTAACTCCAAGTAGTAGACTTTATGAGGGGAAAGCAATTGAAGTGGGTAGTGTTCTGGATTACCAAGACCAGTATCATTCTTTTCCATGCAAGAATAATCTACAGTTACCTGACAACTACTCCTACAGGCATCTGGTAGATGAAAATGAAAAGTTAAGGAAAGGAGAGGGGAAGATCTTGGTGCCACTGCAATGCTTTATCCTTCCTTAGTCATGAATCATTGAGAAGACCCAGCACAATGCAATGAAAAAGAAGGCATTAAAAAAACCAATCTAACAAAAAGGTATAAAGTACTGCTTGCCACCCACTCTTCAGAAACAGCTTATCTCCCCGCTTAATTCAGGAGCTCTAATTCTGCTTTGATGTCAGTAACACTACAGCTACAATAACATTACAACTGCACTGTCAAACAGTGAGCAAGAAGAGCAGACATAGTCTGGCTGGAGATACTGGTCAAAAACTGTTCAAAAAAGCTCTCTAACCCATCATACATATCAGCCTCAGCAGGAGGCCCAGCTGAGAGAGGCCCTCATCCCTCTGTGTCCCTGTCTGCAGGGAGGGCTCAGAGCAAGGACCAGGCCCTGCTCCCTGGGGCCCAGCAATGGGACAAGAGACTGTGGGCAGAAATGGATGCCCAGGAAGTTCCACCTGAACATGAGGAAGAATTTCTTTCCTGTGCAGTGACCAAGCACTGGAACAGCAACCAGAGAGGGTGTGGAGTCTCTCTCACTAGGGATATTCCAGACCTGTCTGGACACAATCCTGTGCCATGTGCTCTGGGATGACCCTGCTTGATCAGGGAGGTGGGAGCCGATGACCCACTGTGGTCCCTTCTAACCTGATCCACTCTGATCCTCTGAAAATACCCGAGCTGTAAACAAAGAGCAAATCACAGCCACTACCGACAAGCATGATACTTCAGATGAGATTTAGCACAGCAGCAACAGAATGTAATCTCTCCGAATAAACTAGGATGTGTTAACCACCTTAGCCTTGTGAGGACCCAAGCACCCAGACTCATATTTGTAATCTACAACCAAGGAAGATGGCTACTGAAACTTGACGTATTTGACATTTCCAAGTATACCCTTAGAGCGAGGCAAGTATAAACTATTCTCAGAAAATACTCCCTATGCCCATGCTTCATCTCTGCTAAGGACCTAGGCCATTCCATACCAAATTCCCTTCCTTCCAGAAGATGTTCCAGAACTGTTAAATGGTTAAGAAATCCTGGAAACAAGGGGAAAAATGTGGGAGGACAGAAGAAGGAACTTCAAGGCAGACACTTTTAGCATCACTAGACTTGTCAAATTTTTAGGTGTAGTTTCATAAGCAGTTTGTTTGGGCACAACTAGGGCAATACAGACTTTTAATGTATTTCTTCATTAATGGAAGCCATCTTGAAAGTATTGATTAAATTGTAACTAGCCACTTAAATGCTACTCCGCAATCCTAACAATAAGGATGACTACACTAACAGGTTGGAATGATGAGAGTAGGTGAAATGGAATAAGGAATATGAGCAATAATTTGTGGAATTGTTACTTTACACTAAATGCACACCAAAATTATCTAATTTCAGAAAAAATGCTAGATTTAAGCAATGTTTAATGGTGCAAGTTATGCAAATACAGTTAAAGCCATCCTTACAGCTCATTGTGGTTACAGCACTGAACGAAGTACTGTCCAGAGAATGCTCCAGCAGTCCATAACTCCTATCATCACCCCTAGAACCTAGTTGCAAATAAGGAACCAACTGTAAATGTTACAATAGTCAATACAAAAATAGCTTACAAGGCCCAAACAAAACCAGCTATACTCCTTTGTTGAGTCCTGTAATAGCTTCTCGTGCAATAACAGCAAGAACATTACTCATCTGTGAAACTTATGTTCTTTATCTTATTCTACCTCTTTCCATGACAGAGGCTGCAATTGTGTTTTAATAACACAAACTAGTCTACACTACAGCTCTGGAGTCATCTAAGGTCAAGAGGCAGCTGTGGCAGAAATGGCACCGAGCCTGGAGAATTTCAGCTCTCTTATTAACAAACTGCATAAATAAAAATTTAGCTAGTCAACACACTATACAAGAATTTTGTCCACACCTCTAATAGATTTGATGTAAAAATCCAAACACTATTCAGCACTGACAAACCTGCTCAAGACTTTTAGGCAGCGTTAAATTACCATTCACACAGGGCTTAAAATCTTTAAGTAGCAGCAGGAGTGGTCACACAACTGTTGCTGAAAAGCAGGTTAATTCAGGTACGTCTGACTCAGAATGTAATTGAGCCTCACTTGCTTTAAATGATACTGGCAGCCGGTGATTCAATTTGTAGCACTTCTAAAAAAAGCAGTTCCAGAGGCCAGAAATAGCCTGGGGCAAGGTACTCCTTTTGAATGAGACTTTTCATGCAACCTTCAATTACATGATAAAAAAATCCCATCCTTAAATATTTCGCAGCCTTGCTGTCAGTCTCACCTTCTAGATTTATAAAATTAGAATATTTTCTTTACAGCTTGACAACATCATTGAAAGTTGTGTTAGTTTAACACAATCTGGCTTTTAGTGGGAGCAGAGGAAGCCACGGAGGCAGCTTCTGAAAGAGAAGCTCCTCGAAATTTCTACTATGTCCAACAGAGTCAATCCCTAAAGGCTCTGACGATGGACATATTGGCTGGCCCAATTAGAGAAGTTAGCAAAGCCTCTGTGATGACCTATTTAAAATGGAAAAAAAAGGCATGCAATTCCTCTTTCTTCTTCCTCTCCAAGGGGTGGTGAGGGGGCCGCCGGGCCCTTCCCGGCCACGGCGCTGGGGGGGCCACCCCGGCGCCACAAGCAGCCACAACCATGCGGCCGGGGCCAGCGCCGGGAGCAGCCATGCAGCCGGGGGCGGCCCCGCAACCGAGACCGGGAGCGGCCGGGGCCGCCATCCCGGCGCCGGGAACAGCCGCGCGGCCGCGGCGGTGTCACACGGCCGCTGCCATCCCGGCATGACTCGCAATGATCTTTACTTGCTTAGCCACTTTCAGCCAGCCATGCTGGGCACAGAAGGGCAGAAGCGGCGGCAGCAGCTTTTCTCTTCCGGCGCCCCGCATGAGGAGAGGCGCTGAGGGCAGCCGGCAGCCGGCGCGGCTCGCGCGGGGCCAGCGGGCACCACGTGACCAGCAGCGAGCGGCACGGCGAGGAGTTCCCCGGATGGAATCAACCTCTCAGCCTTGCGCAACTCTGGAAAAACTTTTCAACTGATTGAACTCGAGAACAAACGAACCCACGGACACCAATTCTCTGCCGAGTCGGAAAAAAGGTGAAGACACGTGAGGAGAACAACATGGCGCCACTAAGGTCGGTGAAAAGGAGGGAGGGAGAGGAGGAGGTGCTCCGGGCATCGGAGCTGAGAGTCTTCTGCAAGCCGTGGTGAGGCCTGTAATACAACAAACTGTTTCCCTGTAAAATGATGTGCATGGGGAGATGCAGAATCCACCCACAGCCCGTGAAAAAAAAAGTGCTCACACCGGAGCGTGTGGATGCCGAAAAGCTGTAATCTAGTGAGAAACTTCAACAGAGACAGAGAGAACCCTTGCTTCCAGAGACACAGGAAGGACCCTTGCTTTTATACTGTAACAGCTCATCCTTAGAAACTACATCCCACGAACTAAATGGCCCACAAAAAAACAGTTGTGGGAAGACTACTTTGACCGTAGGAGGGACTCACGTTGCAGCAGGTTGGGCAGAATTGCTACTCGTGAAAAATAGAACCACGTTGGAAAAGTTCACAGAGAACTGTCTCCCGTGGGAAGGACCCCACAGCATAACAAAAGAGACTCCTTTGCCCAAGCGAACTGCAGATAAGGTTTTTAGAAGTGACAAACTGACTACAAACCCCATGTTTTGTCTCCTTGCGCTGTCACTGAAGAGAAAAAAAAGGGCTGGAGTGGGGGGGAGGTGTTCCAAAGGTTTACTTTAGTTCTCATTATCCTCTTTTAATTCCAGTAATAAATTTTTCTTTATACCTTTTAAGTTTAGAGCCTGTTTTGCCCTTAGAGTGTTTTCTCCTAATCCTTATCTCACCCCATGAGCCTTTTAGTTGTTCTTTACTCCTCCTCTGCTCGACTATAGCAGAAGAGAATGAGTGAATAGTTGTTTGGTTTTGGGTTTGTTTGTTTGTTTTTGTTTTTTTTTTGTGGGTACCTGGCTTCTAGCCAGTGTCAAACCCACTACAAAAGTACCCATAGATTTAATGAGTGGAAACAAAAGGCTCAAGTCTCAGGGTTTCCACTAAAAACCTTCTCTTAAAACCAGTAACAAACATTTCAAGCTTAGCCACAAAAATAAAAACGGTTGCTTTACATGCCTTTTTTTAACAGAGTAAACAACATAAGATGTATAAGAGGAAAAATCCAACCCCCAACATCTCACTGATCCTCCTATCACTAATGGGTAAGAGGTATATTCATTTTTTGCAGGAGCCTGAATTCAACTGGGAAAAAGAATATCCTGCATCCTCTTATAAAGAGGTTTTGAATTATAACCGTAGTTATACAAGTTTAAAGTTACATAACTTGAAAGTCATCCAATCAAGAAGGCAAAATGCAATAATCCTGGGAGTAATCTACCAAAAATCCAGTGCCAACTTGATGAATTTTCCTGCTTATGACTTGTAAAAACAGTTCTCCTCCAAACAGGGAATTTTGTCTTTTAAAACAAAGTCCTCTTACTGCTTACTTTCCACGAGACTTATTCTAAATGGATCAATCCACAAAGAATTTTTCTCATCCCCAGTCTTCAAAGATAGATTCATCTCCAAAAACATGTTACAACTATATATTATTGCAGTATCAGCAACCAAAAATATGTAAAATAAAAAATACATAGGATACAATCTCACAAACTACTGCCAGAGCAGTGTTACTAAATAGTACACAGATCTCCACAGCATGCTGAACCAGCCTAACTTTTTAAAAGCAAAAGGTAAACTTACACTAATGAACTTGAATCACAGAAATTTAAACTTCACTCAAGGAAAACCAAGATAGTGGACTAGATATGGCTTATCTAGTCTCATATCTTAAGATAAGACTGAAATATGCTCATAAAGGAAATAACAGTACCTGCAAAATTAAGCAACTCTGTACTTCATTTGGGTGATTTAATTTCCATTAACAGTCTCCTTGAAGTAGCGACAGCTCACCATGAGCTTTTAATAGGCACTGTCCCAGACTGCTATGAGACTGCAAGTGTTTGAGCCTTTACATACCCTGAGTGCAGTGCTACCTTTTCCACTACCTTGAGAGTACATCTGATCGATGTTTTACATTTATGGCACATATGGACTACTTGGAAAGATCCTAACATTTTTCGAATTCCCTACTTTTAAGAGTCTTAAAATAGAGCTCAGCTGCCCATTGCACCACTGTTGCTGCAGTCCAAGCCACGACAAATGACAAACCAGCTATGTACAGCCTATATTTGCATGATTTGGTAATTTAAATTTCCTCTGACTTGTGTTGTGTAAGTCTCGTTAAACAGCAGGTATCCAAATATGTGATTAGGTATAGGAAAGGAAAGTAAGGCACTGAAACTCTCTTACCACCCATGCAGTCAATATCCCCTTACACATTCCTGCATTCAGCCACTTAGTATTTTTGGAATAAAAGCAATGACAGTAAGCTAAAACCTAATGACCAACAATTCAAAAGAGAAAATTCTAAAAATGGGTTAAGCCAAAGGCAGCTGTAATAGCACTAGTGAAGCCCTCATAACTGCACTGGGAATTATTAAGCATGCAAAACCTTACAAGAACAGAGCATTTAAATGTATTTATTAGCATACTTGAGTCACTGGATTTCCATGGGCTTGCTGTCAATTTTTATTCTATAATGACAACTCACATAACAGCTTGTCACATCAACATCACTGACTACTTCCACTTCTCAAAAGTTACACCAAGTTTCTGAAATTATATTAATGAATTATCAGATGTGCTTGAAGGAAAGGATTGTTACTCACTTCCCCTTCCTGAAGGCTCACAATTACGGTCATATGAACTGGTAAATAAGCAAGGGCTTTTTCCCCCATGCCCCTCTTCTGGGGAAAGACAAGGCACATTTTTATTTATCAGGTGAATACCTGTATTACTCACAGGAAGACAGTGTAGAACGCTGGGCGTTTTTTTCCAATTGCGATTTGAGCTAAAATATACCTGTGACTGTTTTAATACCTGGTGAGTAATCCTGACTCCACCCCCCTTTCCTCTCCTATAGTGCCTAATGCGACAGCCACATCATCACATCCTCAAATGCCAATACCAAGGATTTCTGTGGAAGCCTTTCTTCCTGGTATATCCTGAAATCACATACATCATGGCCAAGATTCAATCTGACAGAGCTCAAGTTTTTCTATGCTCAACTGGTCTGGTGAATCCAAAAACTCAAAAACAGTTGTGAGCATACAATTCTCCTCAGAAACATACCCACAGCCATCCCCACTCAGCCCTTGAGTGCTATTTTGTTTAAAGCATTTGACAGAAAAGTTGCACTGAGAAAGGAGTGACCAGAAAAGCTTACTACAGATTTGCTGAAGCCATGTAAATCCCCAGATTTACAGAAAAATCAGGAGGGAAATATTGCATTCCTATTAACTACAGTGCAGATGTTGACACTTAGGTTATTCTGCCTTAACGGATCAATTTCCAATACTCCTGCTAGAGGAATGAATGCTAAAAGAAAAAAAAAACCTGAAAGCTACTTGCCAGTATTGATACCATATTTTAGTCCTATTTTTATTTTTTCTTTTTGCAAATGCTACAGAAATGAGAAAACATCATGCATTAAGGACAGATTAAAATTTTGCTAAGTTTCCCCCCACTAAGAATATATTCTGCAAAAATCACACCGCTTAGAGAGAAGTCCTAAGTCTAGTAATAATAAGAGAAAAAGGGTAAATTTAGTACCAGTATAACTTCAGGAACTTAATTTGATTTGCAACCAGCTGGGCTGTGCCTTTTTGCTTCCCGGTTAAGATGTTTGAGAGCTTTGTGCACAGCCTTTCACTTGATTATTTTAATAAAAATAAGAAGTATTTTGCACTCCAACAGAACCTTTATGCCTACAGGCAGATCACCAGTAAAAGGCTAAGCAGCATCACTGAAGGGAAAACCGAAAAGCTCAGTTTCCCAACGCATTTTGGCACAAGTTAGAACTAGATTATTCCACATAACTCCACTCTCATACTCTTATCAACAGTGAAGCTCTTATAACAAAACAGAGATGGGATGATTTAGAGGGTTTCCAAACACAGCCAACCCCTACATTGAGCACCTTTCCTGTGCACTGAAATTATTCATGTCCCTGAAGATTCTTAACACAAATACATCCTTAAAATGGAATAAAAGGTTCAGGAGACAAAACCACATAGAACCAAAGGTAGACATCTTCAAACCAAGGAATAGCTTTGTATAAACTACAAAACAGTTAATAAGCAGCAGTCCAAGGTAGCATGGAATAGGTATCTTCAGCTAGCATGATTTAACACAGCACACAAGTGCAGGAAACTAACAATCCACACACACGTTCGCAAGTCCAGAAGACAGTCCTGCTGGTTCACATCTCTTCAGCAGAATCTGACAATAGCTGGCAACAAACCAGTTAAATTTTAAATAGTCTGGTTTAGTCCAAGCAACCTAAGTTTAAGTAATTCTCACTTTCCTACGTAACATTTTCTGTCCACTGGTATGATTCACTTATGAAATTGCAGTATTAAGGCTTCTATCCATAAGGCCTGGTTTAAACAACAAAGACTAAAATTAAAATTGACTATAGGTTTTTGCAGTATTAATAAGGCCTCCTTTTTAATTAATTCTACAGGAGGCCTTCTCACACAATTAGATGGCAGAATGACTCATAAAACAGGAAGGACAGCCTGAGTCCTTGCCTTTGGTTTAATTAACCCAGTCCATCTCATCAGGACAGTTTAGCCTAACTTATTTTTATCTTTCTCCATTTCTCCTTTCAAATTTACAACAACAAAGTGGTCACAATGCTCCCTAACTTTTCATCAGTTCCAGAGGAAGCAGTGATGTTTCAACAGTCCTCAGTAAAGTCCAAGAACAAAGAGTACCACAGGTTGCTCCATTATCCAAACAACCCATCCTGCAACTCTGAACTATAAAGCAATCAAACTAAGAGGCAATAAGCCACCTCTGTCACCTGCATTAGCTGGCTGAACTGATGAGTGGCTCAGGCCAGAACAAAGTTAAATTAAAAAAAAAAAAAATTAGAAGAAAAATAGAGAATACCAGAGAATGAAAGATCATTAAAGAGAACAGGAGAGGTAAAGATAACCATGCATCCAGGAAAAAAAAATCCTACAAGGAAAATAGAGCATTTTAGCAAGCAAAGAGATAAAGATTCCTTAAAGTTATTTCAAGTCTGGAAAGGCACATCAGAGAGCAGTATTTCCTTTAGTAATCTGTGAAACTTTGCCTTGTTCTCATCTACTTTTGATCCAAAATCCACATCCCCTCTACAAAGCAAGGAAGACCAAGAATTACTGTCCTTCAGAGCTGCTGAGCAAGAGCAAGCCATTTTCCAGCTGCCAAAACTTTCTAGATTTTGTCTACCTATACAATAATTAACAACAATGCAGATGACCAGTGACAATTTCTGTATGATAATAAACACCTATTTATCAAGATCTTTCAAACGTAATTAATTAATTCTGTTTACATTAGGGGAGTAGTGATTTGGTATGAAGCTCCTCAGACGTGCCTAGAGCCAACTGCCCAGACGCTATGTTAAACAAACAATTGCTCTAGCAGAGCTCAAGAAATACATATGCAACAGCATACAAAGCTGTGAAGATTTTTCATTTGTAGAGGGTGGAGGCTGAGACTTGCTTCACAATTCCTGCTCTTTCTTCCATACATAGATTGTAAAGCAGGACAGCATGTTGCTGTTTCCTATCTCCTCAAACCACTTCAACCTGCGGCACAAAACCCAGCCTTGATTTTTGTACAATGAAATAGGAATTTTAAATTGTGACACACCACAAACAGATTGCTTTCCTGGACTCATGAGCAGATTTTTCAAGATTTCATTAGCATAATGTTCACTTATAAAGGCAGGGGAACTTTTTCTACTAAGCCTCCCAGAGAGCAGTTTATATCCAGAAAGGTGAGATTTAATTATCATTAGGCCTGAGTAACTGCCAGAATCATTAACAGTCATAAAATAATTTTTATGCAACATGCCACAATTCAGGAATGCCACATAAGCTAATCAAACTCACTTTTTACTGTTGCTTTACAATTTAGTTTCCATTAATTTCAATGTCTCTCCTTCAGTTCTTGCATCTTAGCACAGAAGTGAAAAAAAAAAACCCCACAGGACAAAACACTTGAGTCTTGCTATACTGTGAGTGGCTGGATAATGAAGTCCTAACACTTCCATTTGCTGGTACATTTCTAACATCAAATAGTACCTGAAAGACTGCCATTCTAAAGTAGTAACAAAAGGAATGGAGGTGGACGGAGAACAAGCTCAAAGAATGTGAGTTACAGGAAAAGTAAGTAAATAGTAAGAGTTTTATTTCAGTCACTTTTGAAGGGCATTTATATTACACAGTCACTGTAGTAAGCCATGGAGAAGTTACTAATTCAAACACAATTGCTACAAAAAGTGAAGAGTGTTAAGTCATTTTGAGTAACTTTTACTCTAAAAACAAAGCACAGAGGAAGTTAAATGCTACCAAACACTGGGAACTGTCCACAGAACTTGGTTTATTAACAAGTAATAATTAATTAATTAAGACCAGGTAATGAAGACCATCCTCCCTGGCATAAATTTTAATTCATTTGCTTTGTAATACCATCCTGAACTTCACTCCCTTTGCCCTAAAGATAGCACGTAATTTTGGGTTGGGGACCAACACTGGCTGACACACTTTATCAAAAATATATAGCTGCAAGTCTCTGAAAGCCCCCAATGCACAGCAAAGAGATGAGATTCCTGCTACTCTAGTAGATGTCTCCTTTGTAAATAGTAAGGAAATAAAAAGTTATAGCTGGAAACCCTTCCAACTTGCTCACCATTTGAACTAAAGTAATTGCTCAAAATGAGTTCAGGAGAAAGTGCTAAGATGACCTTTAGATTCAGGCTACAAGCACTCCTGCTCCACCAGCTGATCAACCAGCATTTTGTTAACAACAACAACAGGGTTAAAAAAAACCATACCTCAACTTTCAAAGTTTATCCTGACAGGCTCTAATAAACACAGAAGCATCCTGAAAAATAATTCCATTTGGAATGTCCAGATTTTAATTTAAGATTAACAGCCTGCTTTGAAAGAGTATTTAATTAGATAATTTTAAAAACACCTATTAAACTACAATACTAGAGAGATGAGACAAACCAGACTTTCCATGTTAAAACAAACTAAAAGAAACCCAGAACCACCTGCAAGATCTAATTTTCCCAGCCTAGCACATTTCAGCCACACCAAACACTTCATTTCTTCAGTTGTCTTGTAGCTGAAACAGTCCTGTCTCAGATCAATATAACATGCACCCCACAAACACCAGAAATTCAGTAATTGAAAATTAATACTTTAAAAAGTGGTTTTGCAAGCAATCTGTAGTGAGAGGAGTCTATTCAGCAAGAGCAAGAACAACATGTCCTTATGGTGGTTTTAGTGACCATAGCTGGAAGGCACAACTGTCAATAAATCTTCCAGCTTCTGTAATATTGAACATCTGACACACTCTCTTCTGTGTTCTTTGTATCAAATTACATAGCAACTCTGTCACAATCTATGTGAAGCAAGTGAAAGATCTGTTCCTCCAGCAACACTTACATTACTTTTCAGTTTAACTGCGTATCTTCCATTCCTTATGTAGCAGGATGAGAAAAAAAGAATCCTTTTATGTGTCAAAACAATCCTCTTCCCTCGTCTCCCTTCTCCTTCTCCCAATTCTCTCTCTTATGAAGATTTCTGTCCACGTTCCTAAAAAAAAGTCTCCATTCTAAGAAGGTCGTTTACACTGGGGGCCTCTACCTATTTTGTACAGTCAAGTGATAAAGAGAGATGTTATTCTTCATATGGTTTTCAAGCTTCCTGAAATACTTTTTTTCTGGAGGAAGAAAAGCTAACTTAGCATGTGGGCCAGAAGTTTTCATGTAAAAGTCTGCATAGGATGTCCAGGCCCTTTTGTATATGCATATATGCCCTGATGCATGTGCTAAGTCATGTCCACCTGCTGAAAGTTTCCCTTAGACCCCCTGCAGTTGCCTTCCTATTTCCATTAGAAAGTAATCTCAATGCGAGGCCAGGACACGCATTGTACTTGCATGAAACTCTCCCCTACGCTTTCTAACACACAGCAGTGCACAGCTGGTACTGTCTCTGACAACACACATTTACAGCAAAGGATTTAGAATTCTTGCTACTTCTACCACCAAAATCTCTTTCATCTCCAGCTGATAGCACCAAGTACATTGGTACCATGCAGTAACAGGAAAGCTGTTTCCTCCAGCACTCTAACCAGAAATTATTTTATATAAGAAAAATCTATCTATAATAAACCATCAGGACTTTCGCACCTTCTTGCCCATTAACACAGTTCCACAAGTAAAAACAACTAATTAGGAAAGCAGTTAGCCCTTGGAAATCTAATACCACTTCAACTTTAACCATACTGGTAATGAAGAAAATAAGACTGATGCAAAAGGTAATTATCAGGAGATGCACTTCTTCAGAAAAATGAAGTGGTCAGACTCAGTGATGGGAACTGCATCTAATTCGAGGCACACTGTGGAACCTCAGCACAGACAGGAAAGTAATATAACCTAAGTAAACATTTGTGGCTTTCTTTCTCAGTTAGCAGAGTCCCTAGACTTCAGACTACATTACTGTAACATAGCCTATGTGGAATCTTGAAGGTCATACTGAAATTTCAGTTGGTGCAGCACATTTATATAATCTTTCACAATAGGAGCACATTATGTCTTTATTCCTGTATAATAATGGTTTCACATTTGTTACCTAGTACAGTCCAAGACATTAATTTCAGATACAAATTCCCCTATGGTTTATCTCTCATGTACTTTGAGTCAGATTTGCTTTTCTGGCCCACCAGCCAATATTACTTGAGTTGCTCCAGCAAACAACCACCTGATTTACTGAGTGTGGGAAAAACCACACAGACTTTCATCTGCAAAATGATTCAATGAATCCACAGAGGGAGAAGAATTTTAAACAATGAGTAGGCTTTGCAAAAAATGCAAAGTTTTATAAAGGTTACCTGCCTAAAACATACTTTATAGCAGCCTCTGCATCACTATTCTGAGATTCTTGGGAAGTTTGGGAACCTACATGCAAATGAGTTCTCTCCTTCTAATTCAGCTTTACATGTCATACCACTGGACAGCCACAGCTCCACAAGTTCTTTCAAATGGATGAAACTTCTTTTTCCAGGTATCCAGCATGTAAGCTATAATTCTTGGTGCAGAATAAAAAAAAAGGTAATTATCTTTCGTATCACTACATATTACAGACTGGGAAAGGCCAATTTCTTAAGTATCATGATACACCCTTTTACAGCACTGGCTAGTTAAGAGATAGAGACCCTAATTAAATGGGATGTCAGTCTTTGCTATCACTATTAAAGGTAGCCAGTATCAGTGTCACCCAAGACTTCTGAACCACATACAAAGTAATTAAAGCATTATTTTAATACACACACTCACTCAATCTCAACTTCTGTGATGCTTAATTCAACAAGATTGATAATAGCTCCACCCAGATTGCTGGTGAATCATTGGCAACACATGAGAAGTTTCCAAAAGCATTCCTGCTCATTTCTCTTTATATGCTTTAGCACTTTTGTATAATAACACATGTCTCAAGATGCCCCTAAATTAAACTCTGTGATATTAATGTTTGCAATTTCCAGATTCATATGTTCATCTGTTCACTGGAACATTAGTTTTTTAAATCACCAGCATACAACAATCCCATCAGAAATTTCTAAAATGTTTTGCTTTAAAC
Organism: Chaetops frenatus; assembly: GCA_013400775.1. Lineage (NCBI taxonomy): Eukaryota > Metazoa > Chordata > Aves > Passeriformes > Picathartidae > Chaetops > Chaetops frenatus. Next base: position 128,433 of record VZTR01028496.1, read on the forward strand.
TAAGCTAGTTTGGATACAAAGGTGACAAAAACCCCTCAAAAAACAAACAACAAAACACCAGAAACCATACAAGTTACTTCCCACTTATCTCAATGAAGGTTTCTGCTGCTCATAAGTGATTGACAAATTCAAGTCTCTGGTTGTCAAAACAGACTGCTCCGATGGTACCTGCCTTTCTAAACTTCCCTCCAAGCAGCCTGTCAGGCTGTCTGTTTTGACAGACCCTTTTCTAGGACAGGAAGGCAAAGCCATAAGCTATTGCTGGGAAAGGAAAAGGTGCCTGATAACATCTACTTCTATTTATGTTAGTGGGAAATATGATTTCGTTATCAGCATTGTGTATAAATGCACCAAAGAAAGCCATGGTGCTCCTGGTGAAGCTTAAAAACTGGCAATAATGTACAAACTGCTCCTGAACACAGGTTATTCATACAGCCATGAAGTCTCATATTAGCTTCACTGACTTCAAATGCAGCAATACTGACATTTATAGCTGACAAAATTAACAACCTCCACATCCTTATAAGCCTGAAAGAAGTAAGAAAAGGTAAGTTTAAGAACACATTAACTTCTGCCGCACAGTATTCCTGTTATTTCACAATTCTATAGCCAAATAATGTGAATAGAGTATAAATGCTGAATTTAACAGCTGCATTTATCTTCCAGCAGAGTCATTAAATGGCAGCATTGCCACACCAGTTACAATAATCAAAGCAGCTCAGCCACAATCCAGGTTACTTTGAACCTTTTAATTATTTTTGCAAATTTTTAATTTTTTCGCCCACTTCAGCCATTTTCAATACAGCAATAACACACAGAAAACCGTAGCTTCTGCTGGAGGAACAAATGATTTCTCACTCGTACTTGACTAAACTTTATAAAAATAAGAGATACACTCTGGAGAAAAGGCATGAGGAGCTAAACAAAACATTCCCACTTCCTAGGAAGAAAAACCGAAACCTACATCAGTGCCCTGCTTAAAAACAGGGCAGACCTCACAATGGCTTTTGAGGACAAACCCTGACACCAGGATATTCCCAACCATCAAAGTAAATTAAATCCCAGCTACACCAACACCGCACCCCCGGCATGAAACCCTACCCACTCTGTGGGTGTAATCCAACATCCAAAACAACGCCAGGGTGGCAAAAACTAGTGCAAGTCAAGGAGATCCTGGCCGGTTTCACCATCGTTTGCCCGCACGCAGAGGGAGCCGCGGCCACCTCGCTCTTCCCTCAGGCACGACAGACAAAAGAGCCACAACCCAGGGCGGACAGGCGTCCCGGGAACAGGCACGGCTCTCGCATTATTTTCCCTCCGTCTCTGTTGTTCAACGCGACAGAGGGATGAGTTTTCTCACGCAGAGGCAGGCAGAGCCCCTGGAAAAAAACAACAGCAGGCAGAGGGGACACACAAAAGCCGTCTGTCCCTCGGCCGCCGCAGCCTAAGGCGATGCCGCCTCTCCCCACCCCCAGCCGGACTCAGTCCCTCTCCGGCTCCCCCCCCTCAGGGCACAGCGACCCGCCTGCCCGAAGTGTTCGGAAATCGAGCCCGGGAGGAGCCTGAGGCCTGGCGAGGCAGAAAGTCACAGAATTGTTAGAAGTAAAAAGCACCTCTGGAGATCATCTCGTCCTAGCGCCCGCCCCTCCGCCTCCTTTCTCGGCAATTCTCGGCAAGGCGGGCAGAGCTCTCCCGCCCTATTGTTCCCCGCACCCCGCGGCGGAGGTAGCGCACTCACCACGCGGGCAGGGCTTCCTGCAGCGCCCACCGGCCCTCTCAGCTCCGGCACACTGGGGCTGCCACAGCGGCCTGCTGCTGCTCCTCCAGCAGTACCCGCGGGCCCTGGGGGAGCGCCGCCATCGCCCGCCGCCGCCCCGCTGCCACTCCAGCGGCGGCCATCTTGTGCGTCCGCTGGTTCTCTCACCGCCCGCCCACTTACTTACCTATCTCGCTCCCTCCCTCCCTCTCTCTCTTTCGCTCTCTCCGCAACACCCGCCCCTTCCTACGCCCGCCTTCCCCTGCAGCCGGTGCGGGACGGGGAGAAATAATCGAGTCACGGCCTGAAGCCTGTGTGGGCAGGGCCGGGGGTAGTATCGCCCGTCGTGGGGAGGGTACCTCGCGCTCCGTCGGGGACGGTCTCCAATGTCAGGTGCCTTCCTCCTTTCAGGTGGGGTTTTTTTCCACCTTCCTCACCTCCTCTTGTCATAGCGGGCTCGGGGGTGGAGGTCGAGGCTTTTCACACACGGAGTGGCTCCTGAAAAGCGCGCTGTGTTTTGGGAGCTTACTGAGGGCCCCTGCCCGCCATTTTCTCTCCCTCAGGAACCTCTGTTGGTGAACCCTGCGGTTCCCTTCATCTTGCCCCCTGCGGTTGCCTCGTGCCGTCACACCTTATTGCTTTGAGCCGGTTACTTTTCTTACTTTAGGGAAAAATAACACAAATTATGTTTCTGCTTATGTGGCCGTGCAGGGCAAAGCTTTCGGGTTTTTGCCCGCCAGTCCCAAGGCGTAGAGATGAGCTCCCTGCTGGAAGAGGTCCCCGTAGCAGCTGTAACCAACAGCACAGGTAAGATGTTTGGGGACCCTCCAAGCTTTCCTGTATCACAGTCAGAGCTAGTTGGGATACTGAAGAAATTTTAAAAGGCAATTACAGAATGTCTTGCAGTCACTTGACATGTAGCATTTACTAACCACGTACTGACTGACAGTTTTAAATGATTACAAGAGCAAATTATTTAGCATCAGAATATTTCAAGGTAACATCGACTTGATGCCTGTTTATGAGAGCATGAATATGGTGTAAAACGCTAATGAATTTATCCATGTTTAAGTTAAAGACCAAAAATTGTATTCAGTGGTCCCATTATATTGCCCAGATACTTTATCATGTCTATGCCCAGCTAGAGGCTCTGTAAGATCAGTCCTGCTGTGATGCCATTGTGCAGGATGCTGTGAAGGGAATCACTGCATTTCTATTTTCCTGTCATAACACTGTGAGTAGCACCTAGTATTTTATTGTCAGTCCAACACCTGAAGTGCAGCATTGCATGACCTGGAAATACAATTTAAATAGGACATCATCAAGTCAGAAGTAGCCATGCCCAGAGACGGACTCGAGAGAGCAGGCTGCAAAAGGAAGCTGGGTTGTGACATGTAGACAGAAGGTGGAAATTCCTACACATGGGGAAAAACTACATAGGGCAAGGTTACTCTTCAGCTCCTATTTCTGACTCTTGTACTGACCATACACAGATTTTCATTAACTTTACAAGAAATGTGGTGGTAGTAACTAAAAGTGTAATTTTTATCTCTTTTACTAAAGAAATAATCTCCACTATTTAGGCTTTTCCACCAAAATAACCTTAATGTTTATCAAGGATCAGTGCTTAAATAAAATAATACTAAGAAAAGCTATTAATTTCTGAAAACACGGTTTTCTAGCCACAGTCACAGGCATTTGAGATCTTATGAACACAGAAGATTAAGATATTTACCAAAAGCACCTTTGTCTTAGCAAGAGCTTTTCTATGAGCTAGAAAAGAAGTGTAAATTGGAAATATCCAAGGCCAGATTGGATAGGGCTTGGAGCAGCCTGGTCTAGTGAAAGTTGTCCCTGCCTATGACAGGGTTTGGAACAAGATGAGCTTTAAGGTGCTTCCAACCAGTCTGATATTCTATACCACAGAAACTTTTCAATCAGCAATTGCCATCTTTTGCAGACTCTTTAAATGTTACAGTAGAAATGTGAACTTTGTTGGAGTTGTCAGTGAATAGCTAAAATGGTAGGTGTTCTTTGCAACCTTGGTATAAAGTCACAGAAGCTAGAAATGGTCAGGGCCTTAGGACATCCTGTTACTTCCTGCTTTCTAGCAAGTGATTTTATGGTGTTCTGATGTTCTGTTCAGTCTGGGTTTTAATATTCCAGTCTGGGGACTTCTACCGCTTTGTCTTTTGGTTCCTGTACTGTGGGAAGGTTTCATTTTTCATGCAGTTTGTTTTCCCTCAACATTTAATTCCATTACCAGTATGAACATGCTAACAACAACTTTGAGTATTACAGCATAGGTTACCACAGTACTACATGGCTGAAATTTAAAGAAGTAGGATATGAAATGACCTGTGGTTCTTATTATGTAACACTGCACAGATGAGCACTTTAATTCTCAAACCCTGCTTTAGACTTCCATCAGAGTCAGGCTTTTCTAATGTTTATTCTTTTTTATGATTTCTGGAAATTTGTAGATGAGCTTGTTCTCTTGTTGGGAACTGATCCCACTATATAACCTAGGTTATTTTTAGTGTCTGCTTTTGCCAGTTACGCAGCATTTCTTCCTGCATGATACACTGCTTTAGCATTTGAAACACAAAACGTATTTGTCTTTAGGATTACTGTTTTCAAATATAATTTCAGCTATCACTAAATCTGCTATAATTTATTTCCACTTGTCTACATTGTTCTTTCTTTTATGTTCTTAAAAACCCACAGGAATTAATTTTGATTCTACAGCATGGAGTCTGAATTTTCAATTAATTTTTCTCTTTTTTTTTTCCATCCAAAGGGGATATTGCGTAGGCATGGTTCTAAGATCTGACATTTGTGGCCACACTAGTAATGTTCTTCAAATTACACATTAAAAATTACACCCCATTTTAGCCTGTGTGACAGAGAGAAATACCTACAATACCAGTGTAACGATCAAATGGTATCATCTCACCATTCAATTTTTATATTATTATTTCCATATAAAACTGCTCTAGAACTGCAGTACCAGGATAGCTGTCTTTAGAAAACGAAATGTGTATTTTTTAAATGTCTTGGCAGTGTTTCAGTTTGCTATTTTAGCTAGCAACATGACCTGTAAAGCTGATAATAATGGAAAAATTCTCATTTCAAAACTTGTGATATCAGAATGGAAGACAAGAATGAAATACTTTTCCAGGTGGCTGCAAGCATGTCCTTGTTATTTCACACAGTGGAGATTCTTGCACATAAACCACAGATGATAAAAAAGAAAATCTTCAGCACTTGTATATGCTTGACCATCATGTTAAAAAAATTGACCATCACTTTAACAAAACCTAAATTCCTGCACTTTTATAAAATTCCATTGTCAAAAGCAGAAGACTATATCCATCCAACATAATAATTGAAAAAAAATCCGATGTTCATTAAAGAGCATGCTGAATGTCATCCAAGCCTATGGGATACAGATGCAACTATTGGAGCTAGTTTTATATGCTTATTTTAAATAATAAGACAATGATAGCAAAATACAGCCTTACACTGTGGACATGCTCAGTATCTCCATCATAACACGCAAGGTTTCCATTTCCCATGTACAAAAGAAGCCTAGAGGATCCAAAGGAATGTCAAGTCCCTATGTGTAAAATGAGTGTTCCTCCATGAAAGCGTCTCTCCCAAGCATTCACAAATTCACAATTTGCACAAACAAATAATACTATATAACCCACCAAACATAAGATTTTTTTAAAAACTTTTTGCAGTTATTTGATGCTGTTCATAATAAATTTGTAGAATATCAATAGAGTTATTAATGTTTGTGTTCGCAGGCTACTTGGGGTGCAAAGGTCTATGTAAAAATACCCTCTTACTGCAGCTGCTGTGGAAAAAGAAGAAATAATAAGGAAGGTAAGAAACTTTGCTTTGATGATTTCTCATTAGAGGTTTCATTTCCTTAGCCGTCATCCTCCTTGTCCCACTGGCAGTGTGGGATGCAGAATGTTTACTCAGGAGTACATGCCCCAGATTCTTCTCCTTATCGCCTTTTTTGCTTACATGTCATTGACTGCTTTGCTCTGTTGGATACTTACACAAGAACGGACATGTGAACGATCCAGACTTCACCAGCCTAAAAGGCCTGGAGGCTTTGTGATAAGAAGCCTGCAAGAACACTTGCTTGAGGGCAGAGAGCGTCTTTGTGTAACAGTCAGCAGAAATATAGGAAACACTACAAATATGGAAAGACAGTAAGCAGCAATACATATATAGGAAAACAAGAAATTTTATTAATTCGCTGTTAACGCGACAACATGTGATAACCAATCATAAAAGAATGCTAGGCGTGTGAACAATGTACGTAACCAATGAACGTGAAGCACTGTGTATGTAAGAAAGCTACCTTGGGCAATAAAACAGCATTCTACTGATCATACTGGTCGTGTATAGGTGTCCGTGACTCTCCGCGTCAGAATTCTTCCTTTATTGCTCCAATCCCAGACCTTCCAGTGTCACTCAGCACATGTCCTCTCTCTTCAGGATAAAACTTTTGAAGTAACAGAAAGTACAAGAATTTGCAGCATAGCAAGTCTGTAGTTCCACTAGGCAGAGCAAGGCAGATCCTTGTTACTCCAATGCCCTTTGCCAAAGTAACCATCTCCTTGGCTTCTGAGTCCCCCTGGGCAGGGGCAGGAGCCTCTGCCAAGTGCCATATGCTGCCACCTTTTTATCTTGCACTTAACTTCCTTGGCATATTCTGTCTCAACAGAAAAGCAGAAGTATGACCCCTGATTTCCTTTCCTTGCTCCAGAGGTACTTAGGTTGAAATTCATTCTTTTCCTTCATAACATTGCTGCATCGCATTTTACAGCAGCCTCTTAATGAGCTTTGGAAGGTAACATATATGTTGGGATGCTAAACAATTAAGACAATTATATTCTATAAGAATTCCTGTGTCTGTGTGTATTAAGCTGAAAACCACCTAAATTAACAATGTAATTTTTGTTCCTTTCTGGCAAGTTTACTCATGTACTATAAAACTGGGAGAAAAAGAGAGACAGGTAAGGTGATACAGGCAGTACCTTTGTATAGCTGCATGTAAACCCACAGCCTTATTCTCATTTTGCAGGGTAGATAATTTGTAAAGATTAAGCAACTTTTCATGTTCACATAGCAAGCAGTGGCAAGATGAGGAATGGTCTTCTCTTCTTTTCCAACCACTAGACCTTGTGCATTCTTCCCTCTCATGCAAGTTACAGTAACTACATCAAGACTAAACTGCCATCTGAATAATTTTTCCAATCGAATTTTCCAGGGAAAGCATTCTTACAACATATAAAAGGTAGGACTGTCTTATGCCTCTGTAGTCACATCATATTTCTGCAGTAAAAGAAAATGTGCTGATGATTTCCTGGAATTATTCTTGCTTTGTATTATACATAAAAACTTCAAGTTCAGTACTGGTTTGGTTTGAGAACACCTGATGCAAGACTTCCCCAGTGCATCTTCCAAGAAATAGGACTGTCAATTCCCACAGGAAAATCAAGGGCCAACCTTAGCTAATCCTAACACATGAGTAATTGCATAAAGCGTGTTTACGTGTTTTTATATTTGTGTGCATCTCAAGAAACTGCTGCTTATTCAGATCTTGGTTCTCAGAGATTTTATTTTAAAAGTGTATTGTTCAGGCAGTCGCAGGGGGACATGTTTTATACTCCTCAGTAGCTTTTCAAAACAGATCTATAAACAAAAATCAATTTTATAATACACAAAAATATATCTAATATATGCATTTTTATATATATGTATGTAGCTGCAGCATATGCTGGATAAACAGTTCACAAAATATTTTCAGTGAAAACCCATCAAAATTTGTTTCGGTGGGCTGAGATTATTTTTTGGAGATCATAGCTGTATGGTAATTTGTGTTAGTTTTTTACCAGATTCTACATATCGTGTCTTCTTTGTCATGCAAACATGCAAACCCCCACCTTTTTAATAAGAATTTCCTCCTCAAATTTTAAATTTCTTTTCAGCACAGTATTCTCAGTTTCCTCTCATTACTGTACTGGTCAAAAGCTATTACAAATCATTCTAGCAGTTCAGTTTCAGCAGGAAATGCTGAAATTTCTGTATTGTACAGTACAGCTTGTTCCTGTTGTGTATGTTCTTCTGGTTTTGGTAAATTTTCATCAAGAATTACATCATTAATCCTACTATTTAAGGATTTTGTTTTAATTGGACATTTCAACTATTATCTTTTTGAACTTGCCTAAGAAGACGACAGATTTTATAAAAAAAAGTTGCTATCTTCTTACTGTTTATAAATTTTTTTTTTCAAGCTTCCTTGAAGGCTTTTATAATCTGAGATGTCATAATGATGTTTCCTACTCTTCTTTGATTCTAGCAGGTGAAGGAAGCAGCATTTACAGAAGAAAAAGGAAAATCACTGAAGGAAATAATTAAGTTGAATGAAAATTTGTAATACTGGAATTGGCTCTTATTATCAGACAGAAAGACATAGTGTTTGTTTTTGATGTTACTTTTCTACTGATATAATTGCTAAAGAAAAAACAGTGAAAGGATCAGAACATCCTGTGAGCACAGATAGAGCTTACATTGTGTATACATTTCTGAGATATTAAACTAATTTATTTTTAGCAAGTGTCACCAGTTTCTCAGAGATGAATCAATTTCATGAGGCACATGGAACGCACAAGTCTTAGCCTGTTAAGAAACACCAACTATTTTGAAAAGCACACTTTGTGTTCTGTTAGGGAAATTTCTTGTTCTCATACATAAGGCCACAGTATCTCCAGTCTGTTTGTCCCCAGTGCTTCTGGTCTTCTGGTGGCTTTGCTAGGCAGACATGTGTTACCTGCATGAAAAATATGAGCCATAAAATAACTTACTCATCTTCCTTCTCAGGAAGGAACTCCTCAGTCTTTACAACTTGAATATAGTTGGACTTCAGCAATTCAATATCAGAAGGTTGTTTATGTGGCAGTTTATTACAGACTCTTCCAGGCAGCTGTTTTTCTTATCACTCTTTCCATTAACACAGTGCTCTGGAAAAAAAAAAAAAAAGGAAAGAAAAGGAGTGTCCTGTATTTTCATACACAAACCCCACCTTCTCCTTGGACATCCTTCCACAGGAAGCACATAGGCATGCATGCGCTTATTTGCATATTAAATAGACAAGATAAAACTGTTTCTACCATACACGTATAAGTCAGACACTGAAAACTAATTGAGGGCAAACACAGTCATTCACTGATCTTTTAGGTGTAGCCACTAAAAAAGGGTTTGGGAGGCAGAGGCTGAAACCAGCTGTACTGGGTTTGCATGGCCTGGTTTTTGGTAGCATGGCAGGCTACAGGGGTGGCTTCTATGAGAAGCTGCTAGAAGCTTCCTCCATGTCTGGCTAAGCCAATCCCTGGTGGCTCCAAAGGTGGACATGATGCTAGCAAAGGCTGGGCCAGTTGGAAATGGCGGTAATGCCTCTGTGATAGCAGATTTAAGAATAAAGAAAAAGAAGTTGTTGCGCAGTTGTAATCGTGGCCAGAGAAAAGCAGGGTGAGAATATGTGAGAGGAACAGCAGACATCTGAGGGGCAGTGAAGAAGGAGAGGTAAGAGATGTTCAAGGAGCTGGAACCAAGACTCCTCTGGAGACCATGGAGGTCCATGGGGATGCAGCAATCCACCTGCAGGCCATGGAGGAGCCCCACGCCAGAGTAAGGGGATGCCTGAGAGGAGGCTGTGACCCCATAGGAGGCCCATGGAGAGAGGGGCCCAGACTGGAGCAGCCCATCCTTGAAGGACTGTACCCTGTGGAAGAGTGANCCCTGGTGGCTCCAAAGGTGGACATGATGCTAGCAAAGGCTGGGCCAGTTGGAAATGGCGGTAATGCCTCTGTGATAGCAGATTTAAGAATAAAGAAAAAGAAGTTGTTGCGCAGTTGTAATCGTGGCCAGAGAAAAGCAGGGTGAGAATATGTGAGAGGAACAGCAGACATCTGAGGGGCAGTGAAGAAGGAGAGGTAAGAGATGTTTCAAGGAGCTGGAACCAAGACTCCTCTGGAGACCATGGAGGTCCATGGGGATGCAGCAATCCACCTGCAGGCCATGGAGGAGCCCCACGCCAGAGTAAGGGGATGCCTGAGAGGAGGCTGTGACCCCATAGGAGGCCCATGGAGAGAGGGGCCCAGACTGGAGCAGCCCATCCTTGAAGGACTGTACCCTGTGGAAGAGTGACCCGTGCTGCAGCAGTCTGGGGAGGACTGTTGCCTCTGGGATAGACTCACATTGCAGCAGTTGCAGAGAACTGTTGCTTGTGAGGTGGACTCATGTTGGATAAGTTCACGGGGAACTGTCTCCCGTAGGAGGGAACACACAGTGCAGGAAGGGAATGATTCCTCTCCCTGAGCAGTGGAAGAAAACCACAGATGATGAACTGACCATTATCCCCATCCCCTGTTTCCCTGTGCTGCTGAGGTAGGAGGTAGAGCTGGGAAAGAGGGGGTGGGGGGAAGGTGTTTTTACAAATTTATTTTATTTATTATCCTGCTCTGGTTTTGTTAGTAATAAATTTCATTAGAATCTCTAATTAGAGCCTTTTTTGCCCATGATGGTAATTGATGAGTGATTTCTCATGGTCGTCACCTCAACCTGTGAACCCTTCATTAGATTTTCTCTCTGCTGTCCAGTTGCGGAGGGGAGTGACAGAGTAGCTTTGGTGGGTGCCGGGCATCTGGCCAGCATCAACCCACTAGTGTTGCACTTCTCAAGCTCAAATTGAAAGGAGAATCCTAGGAATGCAATATTAAAATTCTGAAGCTCTCACCCTCAGTCTGCCTTTCAGTGCCTTTAGTCAGCTGCTAAAAGGGTAAAACTAAAGAGGTACAAACCATAGCATAGAATCATTTAGGTTGGAAAAGTCCCTTTGGATCATTCAGTCTGCCTCATCACCTTACTGGATAGGAGATGCTCATTAGTCTCCCTAGAATGGGCTTCTCTTGCTCCTTTTCAGGGCTCATACTGTCCAGTATTTGTTTCCTGGCCTCTGCATAGTCCACTTCCGTTTTCCCAAGTATGTCACATGGGAGCAGGGCTGCAGGTGATGCTGGGATTAATGTGCACACTGTGCATCAACTGGCTTCTGTAAGATCCAGGTCTGTGGGGAAGGACCTGAGGGAAGGCTGTCATCCTGAATAACAGTCAGCACTTCAGGAGACAGTGCCAAAGAATGGCTGTACACCAGGAATTCATGCCACAGCCAAGTAAATCTACATGTCTGGCATGTACTACCATTAACATTAATGAATCTTTGCAATGACCTCAACAAACAACAAAACTGTGTCCCTATGAAATACTATTCAGAAGACCAGTGCAACTCCCTGAANTTTTTGCCCATGATGGTAATTGATGAGTGATTTCTCATGGTCGTCACCTCAACCTGTGAACCCTTCATTAGATTTTCTCTCTGCTGTCCAGTTGCGGAGGGGAGTGACAGAGTAGCTTTGGTGGGTGCCGGGCATTTGGCCAGCATCAACCCACTAGTGTTGCACTTCTCAAGCTCAAATTGAAAGGAGAATCCTAGGAATGCAATATTAAAATTCTGAAGCTCTCACCCTCAGTCTGCCTTTCAGTGCCTTTAGTCAGCTGCTAAAAGGGTAAAACTAAAGAGGTACAAACCATAGCATAGAATCATTTAGGTTGGAAAAGTCCCTTTGGATCATTCAGTCTGCCTCATCACCTTACTGGATAGGAGATGCTCATTAGTCTCCCTAGAATGGGCTTCTCTTGCTCCTTTTCAGGGCTCATACTGTCCAGTATTTGTTTCCTGGCCTCTGCATAGTCCACTTCCGTTTTCCCAAGTATGTCACATGGGAGCAGGGCTGCAGGTGATGCTGGGATTAATGTGCACACTGTGCATCAACTGGCTTCTGTAAGATCCAGGTCTGTGGGGAAGGACCTGAGGGAAGGCTGTCATCCTGAATAACAGTCAGCACTTCAGGAGACAGTGCCAAAGAATGGCTGTACACCAGGAATTCATGCCACAGCCAAGTAAATCTACATGTCTGGCATGTACTACCATTAACATTAATGAATCTTTGCAATGACCTCAACAAACAACAAAACTGTGTCCCTATGAAATACTATTCAGAAGACCAGTGCAACTCCCTGAACTCCAGCCGTGTATGTTTATTGGCAGGACATAAATACATAATCTGGTATATTTTACATATTTCAAGATTATTAAAATGCAGATGGGCCCAGGCACAATTTATAGAACCAGCACCTCCATAAGAGGCTTTGCACATGTACGGTCTAGGGAATTATTCTGGGTAAAAGTACAGGAAAAGGATAACTTACCTCCTTCATGGGAGGCACAATTTTTGGTATCGCTACCCTTTTTCAGCAGTGAAGGTGAAAAGAAAATCAAGTGGGATCCACCACTCCCACCTGAAATCTCTGTTAGGTCCCTGTAACCCTATACAATTATTCAACACTGAGCTGCAGCACATCATAATAAATTACTGTTTCTCAAATTTAGAGATTTCTCAGTTTTACAGATCCTGTCTCACCTTGGCCTTTCTGCAGGTACAATCTGACAAGGAGAGAAAAGAAAATTGTCCAGGATGGACAGCCTAATGTTGCAGTGCAGAATGAGTTAAATGACATGAACAGTATTCTTGAATTACTGAAGACTGTACAGCAAGAGCTGTGAGAAAAAGCTGTGAGAAAGAACTGCAGGAACTGAGAAAGGTATGTAAAGAAGGAACTGCAGAAACTGTGTGCCCCTCCCAAAGAACAGAACAGCCTGCTGTGATAAGTAATTGCACAAAAGAAAAGGTATAAATTGTGGCCTGCTATGTACTGAATCGCACGTAGACAACAATTGGAACTTGTTATGCAGAACTTTTCACAATAATGTTGTCCTTGCGGCATCACACTGCTTGGTCCATCTTTCAACTGCTGTTAGCCTACTTCTAGAAAATCATCATAATCCACAAACCATTAAGTAGAGCTGTAAAAACTGCCTGAGGTGTTCATTTCCCTACAGACTGAGAGCCCAGAGTGGTACTAAGGTGAAGCACAGGCTGGACCTGCCATGAACAGACAATAGAAACCCCAGAAGTAAAAGATACTTGGCCAGTTCCATAAAACGTTCCAGAATCAGGCTCCTGGGATATGACCATCTCTTGTCTCACCTCGTGGAGGAAGCATGAGGGATGATATTCTCTCCGATGGGCTTTTTTGGGAACTGCAGTAAACGTGACAATTCCATCTACCTGTGCCACCAGCTGGTTCATGATAATGGCAGCCACACTGAACTGCAGGAGAAACAACCAAAACCTAGTTATTTTCCACAATCAGAACAGAAAGACAGGGAAAAGGACATAGGGGCATTCCTAGTGTCCATAACTGTGGGAGCAAGCCCCTCTGAACCAATGGGAGCAGAGACTGAGCAGCAAAGCCCTTGGGACCAAATCACTGGGGTTTGTAAGAAAACCAGTGAATTTTACTTTGGCAGTAAAGCCCAGTTGATGTTCACCTCATCAGCCAGGTGCAGCAGTGTCCCCAGGAACCTGGCCAGGTGCATCTGCCTGGCAGAGAGCTCCCTTCCTTTCCTAGGAATCCATGTGGTACAGGGCCATGGCACTAGCCATGACCAGCAGTGTGGACCTGGTAAAGGGCAGGCAGGGCTGTAAATCTTGGTTATAATTGCAAATTGTCTCCACAGGTCTCCTGGGAGCTTGGAAATCATCAGCACTGTTTCTACAGTCATAAACTGAACTTCAAAGTTGCTCCTCAGGCTGGCACTGATGAACCATTAATTCCCTGTGTTTGTACAGTCACATCAGCTGGAGCCAGTCACTGGCACCCAGAATTCCAGCAGCAAGATGTGCTGCTGATCCCTGACTCGCCCATGGAGCAAGCTGGTTCTGTGGAGAAGCCAAAGGCTAATGTGGGAACAAAATCCATTAAATCAGTGTAATTACTGTGACTCAGCCAACATGGCCAAGGCCTGATCCAGCAGCTGGGTCTGGTGGTCAGTGTTAAAGCCCCAGCAGAGGTCATGTTGTCCGAGGTGTCGCTGTCACACAGGCCATACCTGCAAAATCAGGGAAAATAAATGGATGAACCTTGAGTGACGACTTCATCCACATAAGTTAGCCAGGAACTTTGCCAAAACACGAATAAAAATTCACATCCCTGGGAGAGGTAAAAACAGGCAGAAAAAATTATACATGTGATGATGAAAAATGGAATGATTGGAACCATTTTAAATGGATAAGAGGAAACAGCCTCAAGTGACACCAGGAGAGGTTCAGATTGGATATTGGGAAGTCTCGTAGTGGAAAGGCTGTCCATTCCTGGCACAGCTGCCCAGGGCAGTGGTAGAGGTCCCATCCCTGGAGGGATTTAAAGCTGTGTGGATGTGGCACTTGAGGACATGGGACAGTGGTGGCTTTGGCAGCACTGGGAGAACACTTGGGCACCATAATCTTTGAGGGCTTCTCCAACCTGACCAATTCCATGATTCCAAGGGCACTCCGTATGTGGCCAGCACAGACACACCTGCGCCTGCTGGAAACATCATTTTGCTTCCTTTCCTTTGCTTGCTTGCCAAATATTCCCTGGTAACACGGAACATGGGAGCACTCCTTGCTGCAGGAGAAGCCAGCAGGAGTAGATCAAATTCCCTTCAGAAAGAGCTAACAGGATCCAGCCAGTACTGTCCAAAGCTGTTTGGGAAGCTCCCATTCCCTTCCAGTAACAAAAGAGAGGGAAATCACCTCATGCTGAGGGACAACGACATGAGAGCTGTGGGACAGACCGGCTGAGATGGGGGAAGAAGAGCAACACCAGTGTTTTCCAGTGGGAACACCTGCCAAATCAACCGCTAGGAACTGCAGAAAACATCTTCCAGCTGAGTAGTGAGTCAATATATTCCTGTCTTCCACTCATAGACCTTTCAGCTGCTCTGAATGGAAGGTCCCCTCCAAGTACATGGATGTGGCTTTTCCCTTGCTGCCCCCACAGTTCATGGGGAGCTAAAGGAGGAGGAGAGGAATGAACAGGGAATAAAGTATCCATAAATACAGCAGATATTGCCACATGCCCTCATCAAGGTCATACAATAAATAATATTCCAAGTTATTGTGAATAAAGTCCCATTTAGCTGGGAAGAGTGAGAGGCAATATTCCTGGTCCCTATCTCCAACACCTCTATAATACCTGTCACCCTGGAGTGCCAGGACATGGGAGATTGCCTTCCCACTGACAGAGGGAAGGGATAGATGGGATACTGGGAAGGAATTGTTCCCTGCTGAGGTCCTGGCACAGGTTGCCCAGAGGGGCTGTGGCTGCCCCATCCCTAGCAGTGCTCAAGGCCAGGTTGGATGGGGCTTGGAGCAACCAGGTCTAGTGGAAGGTGGTCCCTTCCAACCCAAACTATTCCAGGATTCCATGATTTCACACAAGAGGACAGGTGCTCAACTTTGAGCTGTGAAGTTTAGGGAGTCAACTAAATGATCTAATTAAGTCCAAGCCACTAATATTCTATGAAATAGCAACCTCTAGAGAGTAAACACTTTGAAAGTCAAGGAAAATGCCCAAATCAGCAGATATCCCAAGGCTGTGGTGTTTGAATACTGGATTGTAATGAAGTGAACCACCCACCTGGCAGGTGACTGCCAAGCTGTGACACAGCTGTCTTCCCAGTATGGAAATCCCTGAATAACTCTGTTATCGACCCTGTTTCTATTTCTCCTGAAGGGAAAATAACCATAATGATTAATAATAAAAATGAAAATCTCACATGCTAAAGATAGATAGATAGACAGACAGATAGATAGATAGATAGATAGACCGAACAACCAACCACATATGAAATATTCCATNCCCTTCCAACCCAAACTATTCCAGGATTCCATGATTTCACACAAGAGGACAGGTGCTCAACTTTGAGCTGTGAAGTTTAGGGAGTCAACTAAATGATCTAATTAAGTCCAAGCCACTAATATTCTATGAAATAGCAACCTCTAGAGAGTAAACACTTTGAAAGTCAAGGAAAATGCCCAAATCAGCAGATATCCCAAGGCTGTGGTGTTTGAATACTGGATTGTAATGAAGTGAACCACCCACCTGGCAGGTGACTGCCAAGCTGTGACACAGCTGTCTTCCCAGTATGGAAATCCCTGAATAACTCTGTTATCGACCCTGTTTCTATTTCTCCTGAAGGGAAAATAACCATAATGATTAATAATAAAAATGAAAATCTCACATGCTAAAGATAGATAGATAGACAGACAGATAGATAGATAGATAGATAGACCGAACAACCAACCACATATGAAATATTCCATTTATAGTTAAAACCTTATTTGGCTGAAAGTTTCAAAACTGACTGGGAAAAGTGGTTGTCATCCTGAGGGTTGCTCATGCTATGGATAAGAAGTTTAGGTATGTTTTTGAAGATGCTGAAGAGCTGAAATTACTTGTTTTCATTTCTGGATTACCAGGGTAATGGGGGAGATGATGATTGTTGGAGGATAGGGCTTTTCGTTTTGTTTTTCTTTCTCTTAGGGAATTTTCCCCATTTTGTTGGTAAAGAACAATAAGGACCCGGAACTTAAGAGAGAAAAAAAGAAGTTGCCCAGCTCAGGGGAGGGCATCTGGTTGTACTTCTCTTATCTGAGGGTTTCTCTGGGGGTGGGGGGGTAGGGTGGGGGCAGAGATACCGCGAGGAAAAAGGGACTTAGGCAGTTGCTAGCTTTCTCTTGTGCTCGCGGCATTGGGAGGGGAGGGAGGCTGCGGTCGCTGTGGGAAGAATTCACCACCACTGCGGGGTTCTGTCTTCTGCCGTGAATGGAGCTCTGCTCGTAAGAGCAGGCGTCGCACCTTGTTAACACCCTACCTCACCAAAGGACCCTTCACCATCTGTAGGGGCAGCTCAGGGGAAACCCCGGGATCCCCNCTGCGGCACCGGGATCAACTGCCCCGGGAGGTTTGTAGAGCAAAGCCTTTGTCCCAGCCCTTCCCATCTCGCTCGAGCCGCCATGACCCGTGTGGTCTCCAAGCTCCCACCGGAGCGCCCCCTGCAGTCGTGGGGGAGTCATAGCACCTGCCCAGCCCACCGAGAGCCTGCCAGCGCCCCTGCCGGCTGTGGCCGTAACTGCACCAAGGGGGAAATTTTTGAAGGGGATTTTCGCAGAGCACTTACCAGTAAACTAATTTATCTCTTGAAGTCATGTTGTCATGTCTGTGAAGTAGGTGCATGAAATACAAATTTTTTATATTGAAGGTTCATGCCCATATTCTTGAAACAACATCACGACAACTCTAAGCCCAGGACTATTATGTCAGACTGAATTTTTTTTTTTTTTTCCTCTATGCATGCCAGAAATTCCAATGTACTATTACAGCCTCCGAGTAGGTTCCTGCAAGCAGCAGAATGTTCCTGCATGACTCCACCTTTGGCAGACACCTACTGTTATTTGAGATTTTATTCCAGGTGTAATATTTGTAAAGCAGAGTAAATAATTTGCATGGCTAGTGCATGCCCAGCACATGCTTAAATAAGCTATACTAATGCTATGTATAGCAAAAGCAGAATTGATCCACGTTGGCATTACAGTGAGTGATTAGGAGAGTCATACAGGATATAACTTAGTTATTTGATTTGTCTTGTCCACTTCAGGCAGGAGACCTAAATTTTAGCCCTTTGTCTTTCCTTTTCAAATTGACTGCCTTTACTGCTGGGCCATTTTTGTCTGGATCTCCAGATCCCTCTGTCTCTTACTCTTCTTCATTGTTCCTGCCTTGATTAATTTTTGAGTAACAAAACGTCAGTAATCCAAACTTTTCCTGATGCAGGAAGGAGGAAAGCAACTTTGAGATTTTGGAAGCAGGAAGACAATTTCTTGCCCTTTCATAATATGATAAAGCATAGAGGAAAGAAAACCCAACCTGTTAGAAAAATTCAGTTTTATTAATTTAAACAATTGCATTGTTCAACCAACAAATATTAATGGGCCAGGATTATACACAGCTTTAAACTTTTGAAGCTATTTTAAATGAGCACTTGGAAATACAATCATATAATTTTAATATAGTGAAAGACTAGATGGATTTGAGGAATCAGGAAGATGAGAATGAGAGTCACTATATCTTATATACTGCAGTAGAAGTATGGTTTTAATCTCACTTGCAGCCTTACTCTGCTCCATCTGGAGGTGCTTTCATTTGGTGAGAGTAGAATGTGCTGAAATTCTGAAGTCATGACTGAAAAGCCATTCAGTCCTTTTACAGACTAATGGGATTTATTGATGTATTCAGCAACCTGATTCTGTCCTCTGGAGTCCAGACCAATAGGAGCAGGCTGTCGACCAGGCTTCTGCTGATGGTAGTAGGAAGACAACCAGACCCAAAAATTGGATTAATTTTTTTTTTCTGTATAAATGTGGAAAATGGATTTGGTTGTTTTTGTCTATGGAAAGTTAGGGATTAAACAATTCCTTAAAAGGGCAATAATGTTTGAGCACCCATCTGACCTACACAATATTGTTTCCAAACTTTCTAGTGCATGCTCACATAAGATCCCATGATTGTTTGCTTGTTCGGTTGGTTTTTAAAAACTATTTTACAATTTTTGAATGTTCTTCGTCAGGTTTCAGTATGGAAATCTTACAAAAATTATTAGACCATTTCATCTCAGTATAAGTATGTAGAACTGTTAGCTGAAAAAAGAAAGGTTTGGTCTATGCTTGTGTGGGTGAAGGGGAAAACCATAATGCTAACTCCTTTCCTTTGTATTTTAACTTGGATGTTATTATTTGATGAAATCTATGTTTAAACTTGACGTTTTAATTTTTCTCTTAACCCCTTTTTTTTACTTGTAGTAAAATGCTTGACTTTATAAAACTGAGTAGCATACTTCTGCTATAGAACTAAGCAAGCATCTGTGGGCTGAAAATACTGCTTTTGTTAGCTAGTGAAGCACTTGCTGTTTCTTTGAGCTTCTCTCATTACTTCAGTTTTAATACGATAAAACCAAATTTATATGCTTCAAGGTCTCCATTTGTGGAGACACTTTTTAATATACCTGAAGACCAAGTTTGTGATGTTCACACATGTTGTGTGTGTCCTCTGTAGAAGCGGCTGCTTCTGGTCAGCCTTAACAAGCACCTTTTTCCCATGAGAAAATGCCTACTGAAGATCATACCTCTGTGAGAATGTTTCAATTAAGCAGCCCAGAACACACACTGGGCCACTAAGGCTGTGTGGGATGTGTGAGAGTGTCCGAGATAAAAGAGCAAGAAACATCTGCTCTGTTATTTATTTGCATAATTGATCTGATGTTTTAAACAAGTTCCAATTAGAGAAGACTTGTCTTTTCTTTATGCTTGTGGCCCAGAATGCTATTTTAGGACTTAGACTTCTTCTTTTTTTTTTTTTTTTTTTTCTTCCTTCACAAAAGCAAAAGGGAAATGAGGAAAAGCCAGATTTCAGCAAAAAGTTTCAGTTGACAGAAAACAGATGTCATCCCAAAATACTTTGGACAACCTCCATTCCAGAATCTTAGGTCATCTTCCTTCTGTTTATTATTGCATTACAGTGCTTTCAGATGAGAATCATTATATTCCAGAAGGTGCAAGGTGCAGAATGGAACTTTAACTCTTACAAGTGTCCTCTTTGTTGGAGAAGAGTCTCACTAAAATGCACAAAAAGTGGGAAAATCTGGGCGTTTTTCCAGGCATATATGTTCAAAAGCAGATGTAAATTCATATATCTATTCTAAAAATATTTATAAATGCCATTTGTTATTAAATTTCCGGGTAGTGATACTAAAAGGGCTTACGTTAAAATAACAGAGTTACTGAACACCTGATGATTAATGGGAATAGTTCTTTATAATCCTTCCCTTGCTGAAATCAGTAACTTTCCTATTTTCCTGGTTGTACTGGTAGCTGTACATTAGTTATGAATATAAGGGAGTAAGTTTTAGGGACATGTTGCAAGTAACCAGATTGGTAGTTCTGGTTTCATTTCTCATTGTCTAAGAGCATCTCTGATTATTTTTGGGCTTTTAAAATTTGACCTTTACATCCATCCTTTTTTTGTCCTTCCACAAATCCAGAATGATTGCTTGCAGTACAAGTTTTCTAATTTCTGAAACAATTACTACTAGAATTTGTTGATAATTGCAAAAATAATTTTCTGCTTCAGCAAAATCCCTTTTCCTTTTGTACATGCGCAAGTATGCCAGTAAAAGGAAAATGAAATTACTTCAGTACAAATTTAAGTTGACATCTAATATCGCATTGCAAATTCTCCAAGGATGACAGGGTGCAGCAGGAGTCATCAGGCTACCACTCAAAAAGACAGACTAATGTTTTCAACAGGTTGAAATGAAGTTTCAAATCTAATTTTAAGAGCAAAAATGTCTCTTCTTCTGTAAGAGTCTTTCCATTTCCTTGGACAATAATGCTGCAGTGAATTACTAAAGTAGGAAATTCTCAGAGTTTATGTTCTCATTAACCTGATCAATTTTGTACAAAACAGAGATACTGATGTCAGGTTTTTCTGAAACAGATCTTACCCTTCCAGCCACAGCAATGACTCAAGGAGATCCTTCCAGCAGTGGAGAGCACTGTCTATGTTTTACTACTTCAGCCAGTATTTTATCCTGTTTATATACATGTATGTGCTATATATATGAAGCACCAACAGGTAACAGCATGTTTCATGTCAAGGTTTCAAAAAATTCAGCCTTGAAGACCGAAGGAGTTCACAGTCCAATGAAGTACAGGTAAAATAAGGGAAACAAACACATTTTACTATTTACAGTTTTGAAGGTTTGCAAAAAAAGCCCCAAAACAAACAAACAAACAAAAATACCAACAAAGCTCTTTCTTTTCTTTCTGTTTCTTATCTGAGTCTTTTAGGAAGAAACTGGAAGCTTTCTAAACAAATACATGTACACTGACAGTGAATATTTCAAACAGTATATATTGTTGCAATGGCCTGTTACTATCCATACCAAAACAATCTATTCACAGCTCACCTGCAGGCAGCATTTAAGGTGTCAGGACACCCAGTGAGCTGCATTGCAAGGCATTTCCTTTGGTCCACGGGACACAGCTCAAGTATCTTCCACAGCAATCTTGTCATCAACAATAATCTTCCATACACCTTTTCCTTATATTACTTCTCTAAGTCAAATAAAAAGCACTGCTTTAAAGACTTAAATTGAACATACTCCAGAAGAGGAATACCTAATATCGAAGAATATTAATTCCCCAAAACAACAGTGTGCTTTCTTTCTCCCTCAAATTTAGAATGCATATACTCAAGTCAGAAGGCTGAAAACCTCCATATCCTAATCATTTTATCCCATAATAAAATACCACAGAAAAAAGTTTGCCAAAATAAAAATGGGAATATTTATTATCTTTTCTACTAAAGCAATGCAGTTCTTTTGAGATTATACATTGGTCTTTGCAAATGTTTCTACAGCTAAATTCATACTTTTCCATTTTGTAAAAAAATTAGACACATAATTCATAAAAACAAAGACACAGGCTATGTCACTGAACAACTGGAGAGGATTGTAACTGTTAGTGAGGATGAGCAAAGAAAGCTCATGCTTATACTTCAACCTCTGGCATTTGTATAGTTATCATATGTTCAAGTGGGACAAAATGGGGACATTATCCTTGCACATTTCTGAGTCCACTTCCCAAGCTTTCAACAATCAGAGAGACTGTTAAATACTGAATGTGACCAGGAAAACCTAAACATTGCTCAGCAGCATTACATGCACAAGATGCAGGGGAAGGAACAGTCAGACCCATGCAAACAGTACAAGACAAACCATTACAACTGGCAAACGTGCACTGGACAAAAATTGAAGTTTATGAAAAGTTTTATTTGTTGTCATGAAAATAGTATCAGAAGCAAGTAACTGTGTTTTGCAAAGTCATCATCATTTGGCCTCCTGAGCTTTCTTGGCATTCTGTTTTTCTTTTGCCTAGGAAAGAAGGGGAGAGGATGTCAAGCTTTGATAAGACAGAGATCATTCTGGAGCTTTGAATGACTACCCATTACATTTCTGAATATTAAAAACATGCTGGAAAAAGAAAAATTTGAATGTAAATTTGGACCTTTCAGAAGCATTGTACTACTATTTAGGTTAGTGTATAAAGCCTTTTAAGAATAAGTAAAGGTTTAAATAAATTATGCAAAAGAAACTGAGATTAGGTGACTTTTGTAGGGGAAAAGCACTATTTAAAAAACATAATTTAAACTTTCATTTTTCATACCTCCATACCAATTTCATTTAACAGAGAAAAAACTCTTCCTAATGGAAACATTTTATGTCACAAGAAAACACCATATTTAGACATACTGATTATCAAAATTGAACTCTGAAATGAACCAAGGTCTTAGTGGTTTAAAGCTTTCCAATATGTGGAAAAAACCCCACAAAAGTTCCTGTCAAAATATTTGCAGACAGATTCTCATAACTTATACCAATCATAAATAGTTCAAATTGATAGGGAACTGACACTTTCTTCCTTATGAAATTAGTGAAGAAACAGCTTGGACAAGAAGAGGGGACAACTCAGAAGCAATACTGGCCAACAACTTTCTGTCAAAACATCAGTTAATTCTAAATCGGGCTGCTGTTTGTTATTATTGAACTTATTATTGAACAGAACAGCACTTAATTCAGTGATTTTGAATTAAGATCTGTTACCACCAGTTCACTGGTAATTTACTTGTGAAAGCAGCTTGATGGGTGTTATAAACGACTTCTGTTAACATGAAATTGGATTGAAACTCCACAAGTTACTGTCTCATAAACTACAGGCCTGCAAATTTACCTTCCTAAATAAATTCAGCTAAAGAATGTACTCATTAAATAATACACAGCTCTTTTTTCATTGTACTAATTCAGAGATTGTTTGTCAGTGAGTACAAAATCGGGGATCCTGCCTCTGGCACTCAAGGCTAAGTGCATGCCAGCACAGAGCTCAGTACAATTCAAGCACTTGACCAGTTTAATAACCTTGCCAAAGTGGCAGACACGCTTATTTATTAAAGTTTTAATACAAACCTTAGCAGCAAATCAATGTTAATGGCTAGATACATTAGAAAAGGGGTAACTCGAGCCAGTACATGAGCACAGGAGCAGGGAAAAGGGAGGGATGGAATTCCCAGCCTGTGCCACGGCTGCCACCGCGCGGTCACCGCCTGCTACAGCGGCCACAGGAGTGCGGGGAGCTGGCTCTGGCCAAAGATCTAGGAAGCTTAAATGACACGGGCTTGTTTATTTAAAAGAGAAGGTATGAAGAATTATACTAATATACTATCAGTTAGAAAATACTCACTTTTTCTACTAATGGTATTAACTGCTGGTGCTCTGCTAGAGTCTTTAACAATTCCATGATGAAAGGCAGGTAGTTATGTTTTCTTCTAATATTTTCAATCTAAAATTAAATTACAAGCATTGACAGAATTATTATGTGGCTGAACTATCTTCTAGTCCCCATCCAGTTCCTTCAGATTAACTGCAAAGCTCCCATATATATAAATATATATATAAAAGCTGGCTTTTTCTTACAACTGTTCCAATAATTTCATCAGAAAAGCAAAGGCTACATACCTTATATCTTTTTAATTTTTGGTTCTCTTCTTCAATTAACATCTGGTATTTTGCAACTTCTGATTGTATAGAACTTAACATATTACTACTTTGATCTGTATCCATAGGCTCCTCCTTCCATAAAACAAAAATTTAAATGGATGATGTTACTCTGTTTTTAAATTCTTTTTTTTTTTTTTAATTAAAGCAAGTTTTGTCTCAAGGGTATTTCTATCACAAAAAGATTCAGTTTTGTTTACCATTATAGGAACATTTCAGGAATTTTTGCAGTTAGTTACAAGCAGATTAGTTCAGGTACTGGGAAAAGGACAGTTCCAGCACCACAGCAAATGTGTCAAGGCAGAAAGTCAAAACACTGTCAACAGCTCAGAGTGGCAGCACTGAGTGCATCCACACTGTGCTGGACAGATCTGTAACAATCACTCCCTGCTTTTTTCAGTGCTACTCCATTTGGAGCAAGGAAAGGAAGTGAACAATAAAGCCAACACACAGAACTATCAGAGAACTACTTCAGTGATTTAAATTTCATGGCTTACCTCTGCCAGTTGCTGCTGTAGCTCTGCAATCCTCTGCTCATATATCATCTTCCTGTCAGACACAATAGCCATCAGGTTAAACCTTATCTCACCTTCACTGTATCTAAATGAGGAACAGAAAAAAAAAAAACAACAAAAAAGACAACCCACTTTCAAAATTAGTCCACTAACATGACAACTCAAAAGCCCCCTCCTCGATTTCATTTTAAGGAATGCATTTCACAGA
Source organism: Chaetops frenatus (assembly GCA_013400775.1). Classification (NCBI taxonomy): domain Eukaryota; kingdom Metazoa; phylum Chordata; class Aves; order Passeriformes; family Picathartidae; genus Chaetops; species Chaetops frenatus. The sequence continues at coordinate 152,609 of VZTR01028496.1, forward strand.
AACAAAATTTTAAATGGATCTATTAAGTTGTGCTACAGATCCAATCTTGTAACAAAATAAAATCAGACTACAAATTAACTCTATCCAATATGTAACTCCTAATAACCTTCTCTCCCCAAAATGTACTATTCCTGTCTGTGGTCACAAAATAAATACTGAAACTATCCAAAAAAGGAAAGAAAACACAACAACCGAACTTACAGAAGATGCTGCACACCATAGTTTTTACACTCTCATTACTATTACTTGTTAGAAAATATTGGAGTGTGAGAAGTACATTGAACCATTAGACTAGCAGGCCTTCTGGAGCTTAAATTCTCCAAAAGCAACTTGGTAGTCCTGTTTTGCTTATCCAAAAAAAAAAAAAAAAAAAAAAAAAAAAAAAAAAAAANAAAGCCCTCAATCAAAAACTTAGAATTGAAATAGCATAAAATCAAATTTATTTTTAACAAATTTGGGATTGCAGTTTGGTATCAGAATTAAAAGTTCCATAGTATGTTTTTGTAGCTTAAATTTCTAAGACAACCCACATACCTAAGAAAAACTTCTTATCTCTAAATACCAGCTGTATGGACAGAATGACTATCTAGTATTTCTAAGTGCACAGGCAAATGTTGTTCATGGTCATGACACTCTTAGCTTTCACTTGCAAAGATCTGCAGCTGTATAAGAGACAACAATCTTCTTTTCCAGAGAACTTGTAGGATCTCTCTACACAGACTACACAGACATGTACTTGGATTTATTATGCAGCAGCACAGTGTATCTGAGATTTATCTATCATCCCATTTGCCTCATGTTGGACAACAGGTTCTCAAGTCACACAGTGATATGCATTAAAAAATGATGCCTAAGTGTCATTGCTTAGAAATTGAGCAGAAATCCTTTAACTGAAGGAAATGAAGGCTATGGAATTTTAAGCATAGGTAAGGTGCTATATTTTAAAGGCATCACGACCATTTACTTTTGTATGCGCTTCTCTATGACGGGCCGCACTGCACTTATCCAATCATCCTGATTGCATGCACCTGGGGAAAAACAGGAAAAAAAATTCATCATCATTGCAAAATTTAACAAAGGAAAAAATTCACCATCATTGCAAAATTTATTGGGAAGTGGACTCATCTAACTCATGCAGCAACTGCAGAGTATGTAACAAGTTTTTCCATAGCTACTGCAGTCTGAAATTACTCAGGTGGTTTTTCAGGAGGTGGAAGATATTTTATTAATAACAATAGTTAGATAATGCAGTGGCCAAAGCAATGGAACAAAGCTAAATTTTAAGGGCATAAGATCTAATATTTGTTTTTTTTGATAACAAGAAATAATGGGGTGGGGGAAAGTATGTTACGTAAGATTTTTATGACACAAGGGAAATTAGTTGGTATGACAGCATTGAAGTAGATAGCAAAGGAAAATACTGTGGTCAGGTACAGCTGTTTAATATTACGTCTTGATTTTGTCTATGTAGATGCAATGTAATGTTAAAAACTCAGGCAGAAAGAAAAACCATAAAAGGATATATGATAGAGAACTTGATTTCAAGATATATGACAGAATACGTACAAGTGATTTCCTAAGTTGAAAATGCCTCTTCTGCAATTTCAAAACCTTGAAGTCAATTTAGAGACTTATGATCTTGTGACCATACAAATGATGTTACTGTTAGGTCTGCAGACTGTACAGTATGTCTAGATAGACTAAAGACAAGATTAGGCAGCAAGCTGTTGCTCAGCCTGAACATAGTTGTCAACAAATCTGGGATAACACTCTGGGAATGGAGCATGGAACATGTTGTTGACAATGTATCAGACTCTAAAGTACACATGTATGATAGGCAGTGCAGAGCTTTTCAAGACACAACACGGCACACATCTCAAGAAAGATTACAAAACAGAAGCCAGTCTTAAAGAGAATAAAGCTATTTTCTTTTAAACCATTAGGAAAACACTTGCTATCTAAGAAGAGAGTGGGCAGTGTGTAAAAACAAGCCACATAATGGAAAAAAAGTGTCTGGATTCAGCTATATACATTCTCCTTTTATGTAAACTTCTCTCTTGCAACAAAACTATCAAAGTTTTTGAAGGGATTGCAGGACCTGATAATTTGATTACTGAATGAAAAGAGAGAGCAGCAGAGACATGGAGGAAGCAGGGAGAAAATTGTATCTTCAGACCAACAAAATGAAAACAACACAAATAACTGCAAGGAAGTACAAGCCTACAGCATATTCAGAAAACTTTCAAGATATTCTTTATTTTAATAAATAATTTCCTTTCAGCCTATAACATATGACCAATTTGTTGCAAAAAGCTATTGTTAAAATAAAGGATGTTCAGCAAAAATGTAAAATATTACCTAAATCAATTGGTCCTTCCCTTAAGCCATCTAGCTCATATAGCCTCCCATTAACAGGAACATAGCTGACAAAGTGAAAGGCATCTTCTTCCTTTGCTGAAGACTTGGCATCAAACTCAAACATCTGTTGTCTGCAAAGAAAATTTAAAAACCCCTGAGATTAAAAAGGATTTGCTCAAATTTTGGCCAGATTTAAAACATATGTTACCTGGCAAAACTGTTGTGAACTTGCCGAATCACTTCTGAGTTGCTCAGTGCCAAACCTTTCATCTGCAAGGAAGTAACAAAACACCTGTAAACTACCAGAGCTGTAACACTGTGACACTCAAAATGCAGAAAAACAGTGGTCACTCACCGCAGCATCAAAGCTTTGGGAAAATTCTTTAAATTCTGACAAGGTCTCTCCTAGATGAATGTCTTGATGAGCACAGTTTAACAGCACACTTACTATGGCTTGAGTTGCACAGGCATTATTTATGACCTAGAAAAAAGCATGGAGAATTTGGTCAGCAGTGGTGATAAAAGTTCACTCCAAACTGGGTTTGTTTCTGTTACAAACGCACACTTTCTATGTTGATTCACATTAGAGCTGCACCCTAACAGAGACTGGATTTGCTGCCTGGGTAGCTACAGAAAAGCCTTTGCAGTAATAAAATCAGCTCTGCATGGCTGTCATATACAATTATTCATTTTTCACAGCTGTCCTCAGAAACTGTCATTCCACTGCCTCACCATCTCTCTGAAGTCATTAATGAAAAGCAGAGAAGAAAAGCAGAAATCCTCGGATCCCTGTGGAAAAACACACAGTAACATTCAAAACAAGTTGCCCAAATTGTCTATAGCCTTAAAAGTGTCAACTCTCCCAAGAAAAGTCCTTCAAATAAGCAGATCTCCTACTAGGAGTAGGAGGTCAAAAAATTTTAATTTGAGGCAACAAAGCACATTATGGAACCTAGAATTTTTATTAAAAGGTTTTATTGGCCAAAAACTTCAAGTATTCTAGGGATAAACTAATAAATCTTTGTTCCAAGATGCAGAGATTGTTTAAACGATGGTTAGCTGAACAATATACTTGTTTCTTTACTTCCAATATATCTATCCTTTTTAAGTCAATGTTTGAGTTAGTGGTTTGACATTGTTACACTTCAGTGTTAAATATTCCACTTTCAGAAAATATAGACAACCCCCTTCATATTAAAGCCATGTCTTTAATGTTTTTTACTAATAACCAAACTAAAACACTGTATTTAAAGAAAGAGGCTACAAGGATTATTAAATATAATTTGAAATTTAACTAAATGCACTGTAATCAAAAGGTATGAAGCCATAATACAAAAAAGACTTTATATTAGCAGTTTTTTTCTCAGTGAGCTGTAAGTTAGGAAAGAGTAATGTATCATTAGTCTTTGAGACTATTTTGCAATACAAAATGCTACTTAAACCTTAAAACTTCCAGAGAGGATGTGAATTTTGTATAAAAAATTGAAATTTAGTTCAGGACCATGAATGTGAAACCACTTCCAACAAGAAAGGACAAAGAAAAGAAAAAGAGAAAACCCAAGCAACCTGTTTTACAATCAAGTCTAGTCCTAACAAAGGAAAACCTAGTATGTTAATACTAAAAGCCACATCATAAATATATTGTCTATAATTCACGGTGTTCTCAGTTCAGATTATGTCTGTATGCAGTTGATAAAGAAATAATAAAACACTTCTTAATCTAAGAAAAATACTATCTAGTTGACTGAAATGGTAATCAAAGGAGTTGACTACACATGCAGAACAGATTACAGCAGCCAAAACTCAAATTAAACCAACTGCAGGTACAAACTGAGAGCTATAATACACATAGATGCGAAATAAAGGACATACAAGGAAAATCCATCAAGGGCAGTGAAATAATAAACCAGTAGCAGAAAAATTCAAACCCCCAGACTAGCAGAATGACATACTTTGAATTACACTGTAATATTGGAAAAAGAACTAAGAACTGAAGTCTGAGATACAACTAAAGAATGTTATCAGGGACAGTTGTAAAGCAGTGCTAGGATGAAAGCAGGAAATCTCAAGTGGATCAGAGTGGGTGAAGCTGATGCAGTGTAATTAAGCTGATAGAGAAGCCTGTGCTGACACACTGTTAGAACAATGCTGTTACAATGAAGGCAGGGTCACTACAGCAAATTGTATGTGTAAATGATAATTAATACAGGGCATTATAGGAGGGACAGGACTAAATGGCAACTACTTTTGCTGAAAAATCAAGATGGACCAATCAGTTGCTCTCTTTAGAGACAACTCAATAATGGCTTTGAACAAAGAAGGGAAATTTACTGAGATTTTGGGCCTAGAGGCGAGATCAATGCTGAAACTGCTGAATAGCAGGATACAGAAGCTTGAAACAGAAAATAAAATCAGAGGAAAAATTAGACATGGAAGAGAATTAATGGGCTCATCAAATATTGGCCTTTAAGCACATTTTGTATTCCAACTACAGTATGAGACAAGTCTGATGAAGTATATAGGGACCAAGCTAGACAAAGTCTGGCTGCTAGAAAACAATATGCAAAAGATGCAGATCTGAGGGCAGTGGCCTCCAGCTGTTGAAATGAAAATACATCATAGAAATACATTCTAGAACTTCTAGTTAAGTGAGAGGCAGGAGGTAAGGAAAAGGCAGCAATAATAATCCTGTAGCAGAGGAATAGAAGGAAATGCAGGTGATGTGCATAAAAAACCAGTGTGTTCCTGGATGTAGATGACAAAGGAGAGCTACCAAGATGGAACAAGGGACTACCTAGCTAGTGAGTGGCTCACAGGCAGGGTGAAGACTGCAGAGTGAGGATGTGATTGCAGGACCAAAAGTGGACAAGTGCCCTGTTTATTTGTCACACAGACACTCCAGCACTGCTTCACACACAACCTAGAGAATCCTTCAGGATACCCATCTCTAATTTCCAGTGTATCTCTTACTAAGGGTGCCTCAGCACTAGCAGAAAACATTTTTTTTGCATATAGGTAACATAATAATAAATGCAGGTTGTTCCCAAAAGATTTTTATTTGGACTTGAGGGTTAAGAGGATTTTCTGTATTTGTCCAGAAATACCAACATTAGTCTGGATATTTCTGACCAGGAAGTCTTGGTGAGGTAATAGACTGATCAATAAGCAAGACTCCAATTTAAAGCAGACACTCATAGTTAAAAGATTTTGTAGGCAAAAGTTCAAGGTGTATTTAATAATATTGGAAAGAAAATTATAACATACATAGACAGAAATGTATCAAGCGAAGATTGACCTATCCCCAAGTGAAGCTCAGCTGAAAACAAAACAAGGAACCACTTGATTAGGCTACTCTCTAAGTAAGATGCATTACTTCCTGAGCATGCACCTTTCTCTAGGGATCCAGTCTGACCTTCTGGGTCAACTTTAGGCAGAAGCACTTTAAATTCTTGATTCACATCTTCTTTCTGATGGATTATGTATTTTGCTTTTCAAAAAAGTTGTGGACAAGCCTGTACTGCAATTGGTAGTATAACCAGCAAATCTCTGGGCTTCACTTACTAAACATCCCAACATTATGGAACAGTTGGTTTGACAGAGCTCAACATTAAAAATTCAGCATTAGCACAAAGTTCCACAACTTATTCTTGTTTAGAAACCTGATGTATTTTTTTTTCCATTTTAATTTTGCTGGAGTAAAGATATAACCTTTCTACAGCTGTATTCAGTTACTGAAAATCTCTTTCTGATTTGTTTCATGTCTTGAAGGTGTACTTCTTGTAAGTTATCTGCTATCCCAAACTTAATGTTACCAAATCTGAAAGGGTCAAAAAGTTTGAGTTTTAAATCAATTAATTATTGGAAATGTAAAAATACATATGCTTTCATCAGTGCCATAAACATAACCAGAGACCAATATATTTTGTTATTAACAGTATCATTTACAAGATGCTTCTTCTGTAGGTTTTCCCAATTAATGGAGTTAATGTTCTGTCATGACAACGCAAAATAAAATAAACACATGGCACCAAAGAAAGGCAGGATACCAATACTTCCATAGTAAAAGCTGAAGAATTTATTAAACTCAAACAAAGTAGTTTCAGGTCTGCAACAAAGGCATTCTTTTTTTGTCCAGAGACACTTCTGCAGTGCTCGGCAAAGTATGCAGCTCCTCCAAGGAGTGTGGCAGGGAGCTGAACACATTGAGTAGGTGTAATCATGTATCCACTGTGTGTGAAAACAACAGCAAGGGCCCACTTAAGCAACAGAGAAATCAGGAAATTCAGAGTTAAGGCTGAAATTGTATCCTTAACTCACCTCATTGTGCCTAGGTATCCTAGCTCAAAGGGTATGTAAGATCATCCAGAGTTCTGTGGCCTCAACTAGAGGACCAAACCATACCTAGGCATAACAGGGAGGCCAAATTTAACATGAGTGTACATAAAAGTGACCATTACAAAAACCCCTTTAATATGCATGCATACCAGACAGACTTCAAAATTCAACCCCCCAACATACTCGTGATGTAACTAGGAACAAGATCTAGTTGCCATTTGGAATTCAACTACAACATCACTATGGAAGTGGAAATGAGGAGAATGTGAGCATGCACAAGCTTCTTACCAAAATTTTCCTACGTTTCCTAATGCAATTTTAAAGATGTTTTACTAGACACTTTGAGAGCCGTAGCCTTTTACCTCTAACTAAAGTTCCCCGCAATGAAACAATTTTTAAGATTGAACACATAACAAAGTTGAACACAAACACAATTTATTTCCTCTACTCAACTCTTGTTATATATTAACAGTAACCTTGTCTTGCTCACACAGGATTCAGGAGGACACCTGAAAACATGTCTGCAGTAAAACTAATTGGACCAAATGTCTTTAGATGGGAACATTTAAAAGAAGAAAATGTGTGAGAAAGGAAAAAGAGGCAAAAACCTGTTGAGATTTTTCAGGCTCCAGTGTCATGACAGTTTTGAAGATACAGATCAACAGGTCAATAATCTTAAATGTCATAAAAATTGCCCTAACCAATCTATCTGTTCTGGGATTCCAGCCTACAAATGAACATAATATAATTTTACATCCTCACTTTTGTAATGAAGAAAAAGGTCTTCTGGAAAGACCCTCAAAGCCAGCATAAAATTTGGCTTAGAACATACAGAGGAAATAAAAAATACACATGAAGCCAGTTGCACAATGGCTGTGAGGACCTGCCCTTTCACAATACAAATATTCAATACTAATGCTCATCTTGCTTTCTGCTCCCAGGTGACTGAGAAGGATTCAGACTGTGGTTTTGAGAAATGCAGTAACTTCAGCACTACCACAAAGAACCCCCTGTTCTCTCTCACTTACCTGTTACCAGCTTTGTCCTGTACAGACTCGCTGAACAGACACAGCAGAGAGCAGCCCAGACAATATGCACAGAAAACTGCTGGGGGATGAGCTTCACTGGCTCACAGAAGTCTGCTGCACCCTGCTCTCATCAGCAGCAAATCATAAGATCAGACAACTCTCAAGAAAACTCTGTAAGTCCTCAAAACAGTGCTTGTCAAGTTGGATCTCTAACCCAGGCTAACTTTTTTCAGTGTGAAAGTCACCAGAGCTAAACTGGTATTAAACAGATTCCTCCAAAATATCCAAAGCAGTTTCTTTCTGTTGACTTTTAATAATGATTTCTCTGTACCTATTTCTAGTTGTTCAATCACAACAGCTCAGTCCAGGCAAAACTGAACTGATATGAAACACATGCATATATATGTCTACAATGAATGTTTTAATTTTGCAAAGCCACTGCCCTTAACTGACAGATAACACTAAAAAATGAAAAAGAGAGTAATTCTAAACATTTTACAAATTACTTTTGAAGCATCTCTTCCACACCATCAAGTGGCATAACCAAGCAATACTATTCTAAGAGGCAACATTTCTAGAAATTCCTTTCCATGCTAAAATTAGGAGTCACTCCATCACACTCTCTTTAAAGGCAGCAGGTAAAGGAAAGGGACAATTAGAAAGGAGGTTTCAGCTAAAAAACCCATTAAAATATGAGTGTTTCAAAGAAAACTATAAAATAAAGAAGACTTTCCACTGTTAGCCTTTAATTCTGTGGGGCTTGTTATCAAATCTAACATTATCCAAATTTTGTGATGTACCTTCTGCAATCTTATCTTAAAGCTCAAGAAAGCTCCTCTTAGCTATTGCCTTTAAACACAGTGTCAAGCTTCAAAAAAGGGAAGACGGGGGCAGAAAAGGCAAAAGAAGTGGAGCAAGTAGACAAATGCTTGGAGCATTCACAAGAACAGCAGTTCTAGAAGAACCTCAGCTACTGGCAGAAAACAAGATGAGGGAGGGAAAATTTACCTTCACTTTAAAACAAAAAAACCAACATCCTCTAAAAAAATACCTGTCTAGATTCTGATCAGAGTAATTTCCTTCTGCCATGTAACTACCTTTTGAAAGTTATATCAAGGATTTCCTTTGAGTTTTTTGTCTCATGGCTGTTGTGTAGCTACAAGCCCATGGCTACTAACAGTATGTTTGGTTAGGTAGAAATCACAACCCAAAGGAGTGTCTATGAGAGCTATCAAACCAGAAAGACAATCAGCAAACTGCTGCTGATCACTGTGTCATAAGAATGGTGGGCAGTGCTTGGCAGGACTCAAGAGCTGCAGCAGGGGAAGAATAAAGAGAATCAGCATTAAAAAAGCTGATCCACAACAGCATGAAACAGGAAAGCAATTATAAAAGGAATAAAACAGAAGCACAGGTACAGAGTGGCCAGGGTGGCTACTTGCATTGTTTTCCATATTTCTAAACTTTACCTGGAAGTGTGTGGAGATTTTTTCATATAATTTTGAATTTACATTCAAAACACTTCTGCATTTGTGATGGGAAACAAAACAAGAAAAAACCCAACCAAAAGCAAAAAAAAGCCCCCCAAGGCCCCCACCCTAAACACCCCAACAACTAGGCTATGTAACAGTCTTCACAGAAATCCTAATAATTTGCCCTTTGATATCAATGTTTTGTAACTAACACCTCTAGGGTTACAGTTCTTGTTTAGACTGTTACATTTATCACTGTTTCGAAAGCAGGGCTAAGAAACAACCTAAACACATTATTAAATACCCCTATTTTCATTCTGGTCACTTTCTCTTGCTTGCAAACAACACACACAGCAGTCTGTTAACTCTAAGACAAAATTTCAGTACTATTCTGTGTTTAAAAAAACATGATGGATTACACCAGCGAAACCAATTTTTCCTGTTATTTCTAATTTAAACTCACCGTTCTGATTTGAATACTTAAAACTTGCATGCCAAAATTGTCTGCAAACCCTTAAAGGAAAGCATTATCCTACATATACTGCCCCAGCTTCAGAGCATTTGAGAAAAACAAAAAATAAAAACAGGACCAAAATAAATTTCTTCCAACAAGTTGTTGAAAGTGGTTTCAAAAGAAGTAATTTGCTCATTCTGCTGAGAGCATTTACAAAATCACTATTTACGGCACAGAAGACAGAGTTACTTTATGGGTGAGGGCTGACAAATAAATAAGAGCTTTACTATTCCATAGCTGCTATTTTTGTCTGACTTGACAGATGAAACTAATTTGCTTTGTCAATACACAGATCCTGCTCTCAGAATTTGCTGAAGCTATTTCACATTGCAAAATATTAATTTCTGTGTATATAGTAACAAAAAAATAGCTTATTTTTTTTGGTATTAAAAGCTATGTTTCATGATATACCTAAAACAATTACTGAACTTCTCATACCTGCTTAGCAAAAAATATGGTATCCAGTCTGGAATCCTGAACAACAGAACCCGCTGGCTCCTCTCCAGGCTGCCACTTGAAGAGAAAAATCAGCCCATGTACTGGCCTGAAAAACAAAATTCATAGGAAAAAGGTCACCTGTACTGATGAAAAATATTAAAATTACCTGTAATGTAGTTTAGCTGTCTGCTGGTAAGGTAATTCTGTTAATTCTTTCTCAACATCAGGAACTTGCATCAAAATTTTCAGATGTGCCCTTTTAATTAGGCAGAAGACAGAGCAGACTTCTTTCTGTAAGTGCTAAATCATCGTAATCTGAATTAGCATTTAGCCTATAATTTTCAAAAGTCAGGATCAGTCTTCCTGGTTATTGCAGCTTTTATAGCTGCAGAACCCTCAACTGAATTGGTTAGTGATAAACAGCTGTCAGAGCATTTGTCAGTCATATACAAGAGCAAGAACTAAAGTTTTGGTGATCCTTCTAGGCACAGATAAAATAACCAAAGAGGAGCTCTCCCAAAACTTCATGCTTTGAGTTATCTCACCAAGGAAGAGAAATCCAGTTTTCTCTTCTAGTTAAAATGTGTCTTGCCTTTCAGACTGCATGTCTTGAATAGTAAACAGCTTTTACTACATATTGCACTGTATTTCATATTCCCAGAACACCAAAATTTATCAGCAAAGGGAATAGGTCTTACAAAGTCTACAGTTTACATTTTTTGACTAATAAGTTTTACAAAAACTTATTAATCAACTTAAATCTAAGGTCATCACCACAAAAGGTTTCCCTACAAAAGACAAACACCTGTACTGCATAAAAAACTTTTCCTAAGCTCTGCCCAGAAATCGGAGATGCATTTTTTCAAATTCTCTCAGTGGACCTGCTGTTTAAAAAAAAAAAAAAAAAAAAAAAATACTCCTATATTTTTTCAANAAAAAAAAAAAGATACTCCTATATTCTTTCACTCCCAATGTTTATACATTGTGTAAAGTATTGCAGGTGTAAATGGGAAGGGAGGAAGGAAGCTGGCCATCCCTCAGGACTAGAAAGACACACATCTCCCAGGATATTCAAAGCTGTCACTTCATGAACAAACAGGTAAATGTTCTGATGGTGCAGACAGCAAATAAACCACTTCTGCCATTCAGGTGTTGCTTGTCAAGTATCGTCAGTCAAAAATTCAAAAGTACATCCTCTGAACCAATTCCTGCATCTTTTGAAAGATTAATCCTACAAGCATGGGATATTTGCACAAGATAAAAGAATATGGTCCAGGTTAATTTTCCTCCTGAAATCCTGTATGTGAACGTGGATAACAACATATCATGGACAAAATGTTAAAAGAATGAATGTTGCCTAACTAGGGCAAATTTGTTTCATATGACACCAGTCATTATCAGTTACAAAAAGCCTATTTGCCTTCACATACATATGGAAATGGTTCTGCAGGAAACATGGGTTACAAACGTATCTAAGCAGCGGAAAATAATTTAAGACAACAGAGTCAACATCATGGGATGTGAGGAAAAAGGGAGATAAAGCGAGGAAGAGAAATTCACCCAAGAATTTGCTAAAATATATAAGGCAAGCTAATGGCAAAATCATTAGAAATCTACTTCCACATTCTAGCTACTATTCATTTTATTTCTTTGAAAACCTGATCAAGCTAGATTAAGAACCAAAGCATTAATAAAAAGCAATTTAACTGCCAGGCAATCCATTAAATCAAAATCCTACTGAACTTCTGTGGAAAATGAAGAAAAAAACCACAAACACAAAATGCCCCAAACAAAAAATCCACCAAAAATATACCTGAGTTTAGTACACATTCTTTCAGGGACTTCAGACAAATGTGAATAAAAAACATGTGCCTTACTTCAATTTTTCAAAGTTCTCTGGCTCCAAACTCCATATTTCTTCAACTTGTGCTCCTCTACAGCCTGAAATAAGGAAAAAAATACAGGATTCTTCAACTAACCCATTTCAAAAGGGACACAGCCAGTAGAGATAGACTTATGAAAGAAGACACAAAGACATTATGAAATATTTACAGCTAGTATGTCCATGCTATGGAAAAGTCTATCTACGGGCTTTAACACACCTTGATTTAAAAAAAATCAAACAAGACAGGTAAAGAGACATTATTTCAGGAATTTCTGAACCTGCATATGGTGATGCTGTCTTTAAAACACAGTTGCATTTTAAAAAGAAGCAGAGAAGATTTAAATATCTCATGTCAGCCCATGTCCTTTGCTTAACTGAAAACAATGCTGTTAATGAAGGCATTATCAGCAAGTCCAAAGCAGAACCTTAAATAGCTGTCTCCAGACAAAGATCGATGGTAGCAGACCAAAAATGCTGCACACTCAAGCAAGACATTTGCATAATACAGAGCCCAAAAGATTCAAATATTTAGTATGTGGAAGTTTAATTTATTAGTTAAGTAAAAACACAAAAAAAAAAAAGTGAGTCTGGACTTAATTTCTGAGAAAAAGACAACAGAGAAACTATGAATCAACAAAATGTGGAGTAAAATCATTTTGGTTCTTCAGCTAAAAGCCTGTGTAGATTTATCTGTTATAATAACCATATATTCATAGTTTCACCAAAGATTTTAAACGCAATTCAACACAAAATTTAATATTCTAGGCCAGGCAGCCACTTGCAGGCTACCCAGCCACTGCCAAGCCCCACAGCTCAGCCTAGGCACAGCCCTTTCCCAGGACGACCTCACTCCTGGGGCTCCGTAACCCGAACACCGTCCCAGCCTTAAGTCTTAAGCTGCGCCAGGGAAGTTTAAATTGGACACTCAGAGGAATTTTTTCAAAGGCGTGACGAGGCATTGGAATGGGCTGTTCAAGGAATTGATGGAATTACCGCTCCTGGAGGTGTTTAAGGAAAGACTGGACGGGGCACTCAGTGCCACGGTGTGGTTGACAAGGTGGTGTTGGATCACAGGTTGGACTCGATGTGAGAGGCCTTTTCCAACCTAATGGACACTGTGACTCCAGGCGGCACGTCCCTGCCGAGCCGTCCCGCAGCACAGCAACACGTGCCGGGGCGAGGGCTGGGCCGGGCCGGGCCGCACAGGCCGCGCCGGGGCCCGGCCCCCTCGGGCGGG
>VZTR01028496.1:166434-188810 GCA_013400775.1 Chaetops frenatus
GGCATCGCCGGGCCCCGCCCGGGCCGCGGCCTCGCAGGCAAGTGGCACTTCCCGGGCTGCAGGGGGAGCGGGGTCCCTGGGCCAGCCCCCGCGGGCCCCAGGTACGGATGGGGAATGCGGAAAGGCCAGAGAGGCAGCTCCGGAGAGCACCTGGGCGTGAGGGGCCCGCGGGACGTTCCCGGGCGTGTCCCTGGCGTTCCGCGGCTCCCCCTTCACGTGTGTTTATCGTCTTTATGGAGACTGACAGCTGCAATCGCAGCTCTTCGGGTATCCGCTTTAGGTGCTTCTATCTCCTAATTCTGTGCTACGTCAGCTAAGCTGCCTTTGCCTCCTCCAGTCAGTACATTTTTTTAAAGGGCTTTTGCAAATTCTGCAGCAGAAACGCGTGGGCTGGTATGTGGTTCGTGTAGTGGGATATCTGCTGTGCTGCTGTCGTGCATCACTCCATTGATGGTTTGGGGAGTGCTCTCCTGGCATCCCAGGTGACACAGAGGGGCCTATTTTCTGAAGTATGAGAATATATTGTCAGAGTTGCTCTGTAGCACAAGCCTGTTTTTTTACAACCATAGCCCAGTGTGATGGTTGTCTCTCTGCTCAGTTAACTAGAAAACATTCCTTATAATCTTCAGCTTAACGCTGGTGCAGAACTTAGAGAGCAGAGGATGGGAATGCAGTTCCTCGTAGATTGAAGTATATATGAAGTATTCGGAGGCAATTTGAAATGTCTTTAAAGTGTTGATACTTTTTCTTGTCATAAAAGGTCTGACGTTTTCAAAGTTTAATTCCATGGGATTTCGCTACAAAGTTTGATTCGTTGTTAACGTAGCAGTTAAACTCAAGAACTGAAATCAGAATCTGTAGTTCTGTTAATGCTTTGTACTTCATATGGTTTTTTTTTCATCCATCCATGAAACTTGTCAGGCATTTTATTTCTTGGGAAAGCTAGGGCAAGTTGGAAAAATCATAAAAATTAATGAATATCATACTATGATACAGCAAGAGAAAGGTTGACTTACTGGTTGACATGTAACTGGTGTATAGGCTGTTTCAGAGCAGTCAAAGCCATATCTTACTTATAAATTTATATGGTGGTTGAAATATAGTGTGTTTTCTCTTTCGTTAATACTGGTGAACAGCCATGGAGTTTAGTTTAGCCATTTTTATTATAAAATTCCTCGTCTGGGACTTTTAAGTCTGGGAATTGCTGTTTGCATTCCCGTGGCTCAGAAATTGGAAATGCTTGTGGAGCCAGAATATTGTTGATAAATCCTGCACAGGTGTTTTAAATTCAAGTTCCTTGCTGCAGCTCAGCAGGTGAAGAGTAGGCTTAGAGTAGAGCACAAATTAAGTGAGCATTTGCATGTATCCACCTCTTAGGGTGAAAGTTGTCTCTGTTGTACAGGGGTTAAATGGAAAAATAAGCTTGAGGTCTGGGCAGATGAGAGGGGATGGGTCCAAAGGAGGGAATAGCTCTGGGAACTTGGGAGGCTGGGATGTAATACAGGGTTAGAAATGGCCTACATGACTTGGAACAGCTCAGCTGTGAATAAATGCTTTTCCAGTAGCTCCTGGTGAAGTGTAAATCTGATACTTTTCTGTGACTATTTAGTAATTAGATTGGTGGTTTGTATCAGCACTTGCAGATTCCAAAGGTAATTTTAAAAATACAGATTTATTTTAAAGAATTTACAATTTATGTTAGACAGTTGTTGGAAATTGTAACAGAATCTGGGCTTATAGCTTATAGCATAATCCTAAGAAAGCAAATTAAGGAGCTAAGTCTCAGAAAAACTATTTACAACTATCTTTTCTATTATGGGTTTGTGTCAGAAGCATATGGATGCAGGCAGATGCCTCTTTCCTGTGTTGTGAGTCCATGAATAGCCTGGTCCATACAAAAGTAAATATAAAAATTATCCATTTTTAATATCCATAAGAGTTTTCCCATTTGTCTCATTTCACTGCAGTAATATTTATTATAGTAGGGGCACGAAAGCTACAGCAAGAAATTATTCTCAATATTTTATATACATGGAGATCTTGTTGTTCATGGGTGATCCTTTATGCTTCCCATTCTTATTTTTCCTTCAAGATAATGATGTTTCTCAGTATTTTTCATGTACCTTTTTTCTTTCTGATAAATAAATGGATGCTTACTGTGATTTCAGGATTTTTTGTTTGAGTTTTCTGTGTTTATTATGAAACATTACTGACTGTTTAATGAAATGAGCTAATGGAACTCTATTTAAATAAAATGTATTTAGACATGAAAAGGTCCTGATGTGGTATTCATGCATGGGGAATACCACCCTTGTTATTTTCAGTCTATTTGCATGCTTCAGATGTCAGGGGATAAGTCAGCTCAACCATGATATGTATTCAAATAGGTTTGGCAGGAAAATGGTTGGAATATATAATTTCAGCTGAGCACTGATGCTCTAAATGATGCAATGAAAGCTGTTTCTTAGTTAATTTTCAACTGAAACTTGCTTTCTTAACCAGGTGTCAGTATATGGCTTCTATTTTTATGATTTTATCAGTTTGTAGAATGTAATGGGAGCACTGATGATTGTTGTTTAATTCTGGATGCAGATTAGTGCAGATATGCAAAAACAGAGGAAAGGTGCATTTCTAGTCACTTGCAGAAAAAGGGAAATTCTCTGTCAAAGAAGTAGGTAAGTTGTTTGTAAATCAGAATGCTATTTACCGAAACTGGAGAGGAAAAAACCCCTCTGTCTACATTAGTGACATTTGTTTGTGCTGGCTTATCCTGGTAAATGGAGCAAAATGGCTTTTATTTGTCTTCACTATCTGAAAAACCAAAAAAAAGTCAAAAGTAAATACCTGCAATTCCTGAAGATTGTTTAGTGGATTTCTTTGAAATGTCATTTGTGTGTGCTCAGACTTTAGTCTCTTTTTTTGAAGATTTATATGCAGTTTGATGGAGTGGATTATTAGTTCTGCCTTTTTAGTTTTCAGTAGGAGCTCTTGGTGCTATTTAGTGTACTTTTATTGTTTGGTAAGAACTGAGTAAACTAAATTTATTGTTGTGTTATTAATATTTTGGAGATAGTGGTGATGAGGAGTTTTCTTACCCCTGCCCTGCTAATTTCATTTTACCTGCATTTGCTTCATTTTAAATGTTATGGCTTGAATTTTACTGTGCTGGATGTTCTCCAAGTAAGAGCAGTGGTGTTGCCCTACAAATATTACAGCTAAACTGTCTTGCAGCTGAGGAGTGTATGAATAGAAAGATCTGAATGAATGTGAATTTTTGTGCTGATTTTTACTTCCTAACTTCAAATGTAAAACAGTACAGAATCTGTTATGTCTCTGAGTTTTCTTTGATCTCACTTGGAGCAGCAGACTATTTGAGCCTGTAGCAAAGATAATTTGTTCTTGAGCTACTCAGTTGTTAAAAAGCTGTTGTCTAATCCTTACTGAAACCTACTATATATAAACTCACAAAGTCTTCAGACTAAACAGTTTTTCAGTATCTTAGATCTTCATTTTAGTCTTGTTTTTCTTCAGTTGGTCGGTATTAGCAATTCTTCAGCAAAACAAAGCAGGGCAAGATCTGAATTTTGAGCCATTTAGACTGCAATATAAAAATCTGCCTAAGAAAGTATGTGATAGATTAGTGGCAAAAGGCTGTAACACCAGATTGTTTTTATCTGCCACTTATTGGAGTTAAGTAGTCTCTGATTTGGTTTTAAAGAAATAAGTTAGTTGCTATTATAACTCAGAGTGGTTTTAGTTTCTTTTCCCCTAAATGATGTGCATTATCACACACCTGGAGTACGCTGTGATTAAATTTATGGAAGAAAACTGAAGCTTACAAGTTTATAGACAGCATGTATTTACTTTGCTAAAAGAGTAGCCAGCTGTAGTTGTTAATAAAATGTTTTATTCCTCCAGCAGAGCCCTGGAAGTGTAAAGGATGGAGGCAGAGAGCCGGGCGCAGCCCCCGAGTGAGGTGCCAGAGGCCGGCGGAGCCAGCGGTGCCGGCTCGCACCTCACCGACACCACCCGGCTGCAGCACTTCCTGTGCTTCGGCTCCGAGGGCAGCACTTACCACGTCAAGGAGCAGAAGCTGGGCTTTGAGAACGCAGAAGCTTTGCTGAGGCTGATTGAAGAGGGCAGAGGCTGTGAAGTTGTTGAAGAAATAAAAGCATTTAGTCAAGAGGGCAGAGCAGCAAAACAGGAGCCCCTGCTCTTTGCCCTTGCAGTTTGCTCACAGTGTTCTGATGCCAAAACAAAACAAGTGGCGTTTAAAGCAGTCCCCGAGGTGTGTTGCATACCAGCCCATCTCTTTACTTTCATCCAGTTTAAAAAAGATCTGAAGCAGGGCATGAAATGCGGCATGTGGGGCCGTGCTCTGAGGAAAGCTGTTGCAGATTGGTACAATGGACAGAGTGGCATGGCACTTGCTTTAGCCGTTACAAAATATAAGCAAAGAAGTGGTTGGTCTCATAAAGATCTTCTGAGGTTGTCCCACCTAAAACCTGCCAGTGAAGGTAATAAATTTTTATTTACCTGAAAATACTGTGTTTTAAATCTTTTATATTTACTGTGGAAGTATTTTGGAAACCCAAGTACCATTGTAGATGAATTCTTAATGACGATATCCTGTAAATTGCATCTTAAAAATGTGGGTGTTGATATCAAAAACAGACCTGCTTATTTTCAAGGTAAACAGGGTTCGTTCCTTCTTTTCTTCCATATGCCAAGAGAAGATAAAATAACATAATACTGTTATTTTCTTTCTGTTTGCTTACAAATGATGAAGTAATGCTTTTTTGTTATGTGGGGAGATCTGTTGACTTCAAATCTTAGAATAATAGAATGGTTTGGGTTGGGAGGGACCATAAAAATGATCCAGTTCCAACCCCCCTGCCATGGGCAGGGACACCTTCCAGTAGCCCAGGCTGTTTAGAACTCCATCCAGCCTGGCCTTGAACACTTCCAGGGATGAGGCATCCACAGCATCTCTGAGCAATGTAGCAAATACCTAAAGCTCCTTACTTCTAAGGAGATTAATACAGTAATTAAAAGTACTGCTCTAAATTATGTGTGGCTGACCTTTTCAATAGGTGTTTGGCAGGTCTGAGAATGAAACCTGCTAATCCATTTGCATGCTAAAATGAGAAATGCCAGTATACAGATGGTAATCCTGCTTGGGAAATGGTTTTCTTTTCCATCAGGAATTGCTGTAGTCACTAAGTATATTACCAAGGGCTGGAAAGATGTCCAAGAAGCTTATAAAGAGAAAGCAGTTTCTGCTGAGACTGAAAAACTCTTGAAGTATCTGGAGGCCGTGGAGAAAGTAAAACGCACAAAAGATGAATTGGAAGTTATTCATTTGATAGAGGAATATGGTCTAGTTAGAGAGCATCTCCTGACAAACCATCTGAAGTCTAAAGAGGTAGGTAAACTTCCTGAGTTGAATTCTCCATAGAAGTATGAATTCTCCATAGAGTAATGCTGTTCAGAGTCTTAAGTCTAGATTTCTTTAAAAAATAGCCCTTACGCTGTTTTTCAAGTTGTTCACCCAAATAGTTAATTTAAAATAATTAGGATCTTAATATAATTTGTACATTTGTTTTAAAATATGCTTATTCAAGATAGAGATGCCAGTTGTTGTTTGAGAATCTCATCTTTCTGTGTTTCACTTCTCTTTAATCATAGGTGTGGAAGGCATTACTCAAAGAGATGCCTGTTTCTGTATTGTTGAGAAATTTAGGAAAGCTGACAGCAAATTCAGTGCTTGAACCACGAGGTTCTGAAGTGGCAATAGTATGTGAAAAACTGAAAAATGACAAACTGCTAAAAAAGGTAAGAACTTTATAATCAGTGCCAGCCTTTGTGGATTTTAATTTTTAATGTTTTGTTTATTTTATTTAAGAACTGCAGTTTAATGCCTGCACCTTTATTTTAAAACTTTTGTTTGTAATTTCTCGTTTGATTCCCCACCTGCTTTCTGAAATGTTCTGATAAAAGAAGTGTATTGGCAGCTATTGGATCTTTTCTTAAATGAGGGCTTTGGCAAGCTTTGTTTGTTGGGTTCATCAATTTCTTCTGAGTCTTGTAATTTTTAAGGGAGTTAAGGAAATAGCATAGAGGCTGAGAGGAAAAACAAGATGGGCAAGGAGACTTTCCTCTCTTCTGATTGCTTTATTGTCCATCAAAGTGGTAGGAAAGTAAGAGGGAAAAGAGGGTTCTCCAAAGAGAGAATAAAATTTTCAGGGATTTAGCCAAAGGTAGAGAAGACAAGTGTCTTGAGCAGCAGTTCTGTGAGCTGGGAACAACAAAAGTCCTTTTTTCCCCATCCTACTGCAATTCTTTTATCTGGTTTCTTCCTTAATCATATATAGGCACTGGAGAAGGGAGAGCTAAGATCATGGTGCAATAGCTTGATGGAAGATAGACAATGGAGAGGCATTCAGATTTACTGAGTTTTGATGCTGGCAGTGGTTAAGGACTGAAACACTCCTTTTGGATAAAGATAAAACGTTGATAAGGTTATAGAACTTAAGTTTATATATGGAAAGAAAAAAAAAAAAAAAACCCCACCAACTTGTTTGGAGTGTTTTATAGCATGAGAAAAATGAATGCTATGTTCCAAAAATAATTTCTTGTCCAGTGTTACTGTATCTGGTATAAAACTACTTTTAAGTTGCTTCTTTTCCTTGTTCAACTCCTTTCTCTTCAGCTGGGTAGGGACTTTCTCTTACTGTAAGCCTGTCATGGCATCACATTTGGTGTTAATTAGAGGATTCTTGAGAGGGATTGAGGTCCATTATCAGTAACCCACAAGTATCGGTTCATACAACAGCTATGTAAAGACTGCATAAACTCTCTAGATTTAACAAATTTAAAGTAACTTTATACTAAGCCTGAGATTTTTTTGTAGTAGGAAGTTATTTTCACATTTGGTTTGTTACTTTTTTTAAAGGAGGTTAAATATTCATACCTGTATTTTTGATTTCTACCTGTAGGGTAGAATACACCCCTTCCATATTTTGGTTGCATTAGAAACCTACAAAGCTGGACATGGAAACAGAGGGAAGCTTTGGTGGCGTCCTGATGAAGACATTTTAGAAGCTTTAGATGCCTCATTTTACAAAGCTTTCAAGGTAATAATAGTTCTCCAATTTGTTAAGCTTTTTAAGAGTGCTGTGTTTATTGAAAGCTTATCAAGAACATTTTCTGGGGTGGGTAACAGTTCTGAAACTTTGGCAACAGGACTGTCCTGATGTTACTCAGAAAGAGGAAAAAAATGCTCACTTGAGGATTGAAAGCAGAAAAAGAAATTAATATACAAATTATGTATACCTGTTGTATTTTTGTCTTTTATTCTTTCAGACAGTTGAGCCAACAGGAAAACGCTTTGTAATTGCAGTTGATGTCAGTGCATCAATGACACAAAAGGTTTTGGGCAGTGTGCTCAATGCCAGCACAGTTGCAGCAGTAGTGTGTATGGTGAGGCTTTCAATTTCTTTTATTTATAACTGTTTTCAGCTTGCATTGCTTGTTTGATACAAAGGTGCTCTAAAGCTGGTTAGAAATCAGGAGGAAACTTGCATACAGTATGTTTTGGGTACAGAAGGTGTTGCCTTGTGCCTCATTGCTGAAAGCTGTTGGCAGCCATATTCAGAAAGATCAGTTTGAAGAAGTTGGTTTCTGTTGTAAATCAAACTGGTCAGGGCAGCTTTTTCACTTCTCTTTGCCATAATAAAATGGCTTACTCTAAGTAAAAAATGATAACTTTATCTTACACATTTTAATTTTTCAGAGGCATTAGTAGAATAATACAGATTAGATTAAGAAATATTGGGATAATTCTTACTCTGTTTGAGTTTTTGATGTGGCCTTTATTCACAATGACTTTTCCCTCAGTTTAGTATTCTAAAGCTTCTTGTATTGTTTTCTTTTATTGCAGAGGAGCTGAACTTTTGTTGGCCTTTAAAAATGGTTGAGGTTTTATGTCAGAGGGGAGGGAAGAAAAATGGAAGTATCCTTAGTTACAGTAATTAGAGCAGTTGTTCAGCTCTTTTTGCAGTGTTTATTTGCAGTAATATTACAGAATATTTAAAGTGTAGAGTGAACCATTACTGTTTATGAGGAGCCATGGTGACTTAAACCCAAGAGCATTTGTCATGCTGTGTGTTTGGTAGGGAATGGCTCAGTTCAGACATTAAAAATTCAGAGTAATATAACTGAAATTATTTTTGTCTCCCTCTTTCTCAGGTTGTAGCACGGACTGAGAAGGATTCCCAAATTGTTGCCTTTTCACATGAAATGGTCCCTTGTCCAGTGACAGCTGACATGACCTTACCTCAAGTTTTAGTGAAAATGTATGAAGTATGTAAAAAAAAAAAAAAAANTAATTATACTGCATTTTCTTTGTAATCAATTCTACTACTTCGTTTAATATGTACCTCTGTAGTAAAAGATTGGATTTTTTTGGTGTATTTTATTTAGAGAAAGTCCAGCAAATGTTGTTATTTCATAAGCTGGATATTAAACATTGCAATTTAGAATAGCAGTGCTAGGTCACAATGAGTTAGCTGGAAAAGAATATTAAAAAAATCTCTGGACAAACTAAGATAAAATGACCAAGTTTAACAAAAAAAGTCTCTTTGTGTAGTAACACATGGTAAAAAATGATACATCAAAAGTAATTTTTCCATGGTTCGATAATTTCTGTATTAATGTGTTCCCTGTATATTTATTTTTTTCTCTTTAAGATTCAAGTGGGTACCACTGATTGTTCCCTTCCAATGATATGGGCTCAAAAAACTCAGACAGCTGCTGATGTCTTCATTGTATTTACTGATAACGAGACCTTTGCTGGGAATACTCCTCCTGCTATGGCCCTTAGAGAGTACAGAGAGGTAAATATGCTTCTGACCATTTATTATTAGTAAATACTGTACAAAGTAAGTACCAGCTCTAAACATCTTTTAGAGATTGGCCTGGTTGTGGCTTTCTTCAGTAAATAATTATATATTGTTAAAAACTTATCAATACTGCAGTTAGGCAGAATTAGTGCACATATTGCACTAATTGTGCATATTTAAAACCACAGAATTGCTAAAAGGATATGTAATTAGCCTGCCCTGCTCAGTGTGCTGCCATGTCCATGAAATTTTGTTACTCAGGGACTGTATGAATTGCTACATCCTATATATAATTGATGGAATAAGTTTTTATAGTTGTTACAGAATGAAGTTTGACTCTCAGAGCTAAATTCAACTTTGATGTCTGCAGTAGATGTCAAAAAGTTTCTATGAAGTAATGAAGACAAGTGTGAAGAGGATATGAGGTGACAGTATCCTGTGAAGAAAGCCCATTGTGTCTTAGGAGGACTGCTCTAAGCTTTACAGTTTCATAATTTTACAGTAGAAAAAAGAAAAATACCTTCTCCAAGCATATTGCTATTGGAAACCCTTGTTATTCAGCAAACAGTCCTTTATGCTTTAAAGAAACTATTTTTAAACTACCAAAAATATGTTTGTCAGGCATAGGTGTATGGACTTCAATCATTACATAGTTTCCACCCAGCTGAAATGAATACCAAAGGCCTTTAATTTGGTTTCCTTAGTTGAGGTTAGCTGCCATTCCAGTGTTGATAGGCATCCTGCAGTTCTGATTCTGGCATTCCTCATTTCTGTCTCTACAGCTCTTCAGACAAGAAGAGCATGCAAGTGAGATTTGGCCCTTTAACATATTTGTCACTGCATATGTGCACATGTTTTACTCCATATGTGTTTCCTGATATTTTTTTCTCTCCTTCCTCTAGAAAATGGGTATTCCTGCCAAGCTGATTGTTTGTGGAATGACCTCCCACGGCTTTACCATCGCGGACCCGGATGACAGAGGCATGTTGGATATCTGCGGCTTCGATGCAGGAGCTTTGGATGTCATTCGAAGCTTCACTTTGGATTTGATTTAAGTTTTTTCAGGCATCTGCTCTTCCCAGTGGGTCCATTGCTAGCAACAAGACTTCACCCTGGGAACTCCCAGCCAAGTATACTTCATTAGCTTATGGCATATTGTCTACATATCAGAATGTTACGGGAGGTGGTGGCACTTCAAGCATTTCTGACTAGAGCTTCTCACTAAGGTGTTTGTAAGGTTGAACAGAACTTCAGTCTCATGCAAATCTAGCAGATGCAGAGAAACTTAGCACTTGCATCTCTGGTATCAAACTGTCAGTAGCCAGTGATCCCCCTGCCGCTGGAGGTGGCAGCCACATGTCCCTGCTGTCACCCTGGGACTTGGTGCTGTGCACCACCACACTGCATCTTTGGACACTCTTGGTAACAGCTGGCAGTGCAGCCACATTGCCCTTCAGAGTCCTGCAGCACAGCTGGCAGCCCTGCTCCATGCCCCTTCAGAAACGGATCTCCACTCCTCAGCCACCTTCCTTGGATCCAGCACGCTCATTTTCCCAAGGCAGTTGGTTTCTTCCTATATACGCACTCAAAACTCTAGTTAGACTTAATTCCCTGACCAGCCTGGGCTCTGTGTGAGCTGGAGCTCCAAAGAGCACCATCCCATGTTTGATATCCACAGTAGCTGTGCTGTGAATCCTGCAGGCCAGCAACAGCCTGGTTCTGCCCCAGGGGGTAAACAGGACCCCCTGTTGTGATGGCAGCATGTACTCTACAAACCCTTGGTCCTCGAGCTTCACCAAAGTTGCTGTTCAGCCTGGCCTGCACCACATGAATCACACCATGCCTGTTGTCCCCAAGCTCCACAGCTTCACATGCCTTGAAGAGAAGGGTGGTTTTGCCTGTGCCTAAGGAAGACACCACCACAGCAAACACTTTGTGTCAGCATGCTGGACCCTGCTCTTGCTCTCCACCAGTGCTGGAGTCAGCCCAGACACCAGCTTGGCTGCATCCAGCTCCTCAGCAGGGTAAGTGAAGAAGGCCATGATGTTGTCTAGCTCCTCATGGACTTAGGAGTTCTTGTGCTGCAGGTATCCCCACTGCAGCAGCAGGCCCAGCAGCTGCTGAGGACGTGCTGCCTTCATCAGCCACAGGAGCAGGGGTTGTGCTGCAGGATGGCCAGCTGCTTGTTCCCCAGGACGTCAGCAGCAGCAGAGACCAGCAGTGCCAGGAAGCAGGTGGATCACCTCCAGAGCCCTGAGCACCACCTTGGAGTTATCAAGGAGGGTGTAAAGGAAGCTGAGGAGCCCCAGAGACCAGACTGTGGCCTTTTAGGATTGAGAAAGTCCCTTGCAAACAATCCTGAATGCAAAGGGGTCCAGGAGGGCTGGACATTCTTCAAGAATCTTAGAGATGCAAGAACGTGCTGTCCCCATGTGCCAAAAGATGAGCCAGTGGGGAAGAAGACCAGCCTGGTTGAACAGTGAGCTGTCACTGGAACTCAGGGAAAAAAGACCTTTGGAAGAAGGGGCAGGAAGCTCTTTAGGACTACAAGGATGTTGTTAGGTTATGCAGGAAGGTTAGAAAAGTGAAACCCCAGCTAGAAATTAATTTGGCCACTGCTGTAATAGATAACAAAATGTGTTTCTACAAATAAATCGGCAACAAAAGAAGGGCCAAGGAGAGAATCTCCATCCTTTGTTGCATGTGAGGGGAAGCATTGCCACAAAGGATGGAAAAAAGGCTGAGATACCTGATGCCTTCTTTGCCTCAGTCTTTAGTAGTCAGACCAGTTGTCCTTGGGAAGACAGAGACAAGGAACAAAATGAAGTCCCTGTAATTCAGGAGGAAGCAGTGACCTACTGCTTCACTTAAACGTTCAAAGGTCTGTGGGGTCGGATGGAATCCACCCAAGCTGCTCTTCACCATTTATCATCAATCCTGGCTAACCAGGGAGGTCTCAAGACAGCTGGAAGTTGGCCAGTGTGGGGCCCATTGAGGAGAAGAGCCAGAAGGAGGATCCAGAAAACCACAGGTCTGTCAGCTTGACCTCTGTGCCAAGGGGAGGGTTATGGAACAGATCATCTTGATCACACAGCACATGCAGGACAGCCAGGGATCAGGCCCAGCCAGCATGGCTTTATGAAGGGCAGGTTCTGCCTGACCAACATGATCTTCTACTATGAATGGTGCCCTCCCTAGTGGATGAGGGAAAGGCTGTGGATGTTGTCTACCTGGACTTGAGCAGGGCCTTTGACACTGTTTCTCACAGCATTCTCCTGGAGAAGCTAGGAGCCCGTGGCTTGGACAGGTGCACTGTTTGCTGGCGAAAAAACTGGCTGGATGGCTGAGCCCAGAGAGTGGTGGTGACTGAGTCTCACCCTGCTGCTGGCTGGTCACCAGTGGTGCTCCCCCTGGGCTCACTGTTGGGGCCAGTCCTGGTCAGGATCTTTATGGCTGATCTGGATAAGGGGATCAAGGGCACCCTCTGTCAGTTTGCAGATGACACAAGGTTGAGCCAAAGAGTTGACCTGCTGGAGGGCAGGAAGGCTTTGCAGAGGGATCTGGACAGGCTGGGTCCATGGACTGAGTCCAATCGTATGGGGTTCAACGAGGCCAAGTGCTGGGTTCTGCCTTTGGGTCACAGCAATCCCATGTAATCCTCCAGGCTGGGGCAGAGTGGCTGGAAAGCTGCCCAGTGGAAAAGGACCTGGTTGTGCTGGTCAAGAGTGGGTGAACAAGAGCCAGGTGTGCCCAGGTGGGCAGAAAGGCCAAGGGCATCCTGACTTGGATCAGAAAGAGTGGCAGCAGGACCAGGGAAGGGATTATTCCTCTTTACTTGGCACTGGTGAGTCTGAACCTCAAATCCTGTTTGCAGCCAAGCATTGGAAGAGGCTGCCCAGGGAAGTGGTGGAATTGTCATCCCTGGAAGTGCTCCAAAACCACGTGGATGTGCTGCTTAGGGACGTGGCTCAGTGGTGGACCTGGCAGAGTTGGGTTGATGGCTGGACTCAATCTTAAGAGCTCTTTTCCAACCCTCATGATTTTGTGATTCTTTATTACGTTTTTGTGAAGGGAAAACAAGAAAAGCAGATGAGGAATCTCCTTTTTTTTATTTTTCCTGTTGCACACAATTTAAAATACCAGTGAGAACTTTGCTAAAAGTCGTTACAGGGTTACATAGTATATAATTTAATTTCATTTATAGTAGATTATAAATATGGAGAGATTTTTAATTTCCCCCATTGCTGTGAAATGCTTATTTGCAAGAATAAATTCATGAATTACTTTTAGAATGGGGCTGGAAACAAATGGGCTTGGTATTTTTAGTAATGGCAGTTTAACAGCAACTTCATTGAGAGGGACTTTGCTTTGGGCTTTTTAAAATCTTCATATTTTAAGTGTTACTAATGTTCAATGGTTTCCATGGTTACAGTTAAACTCTACAAAAGAAGTATTTTCCGGTATGTATTGAGACCATGTGACTGTGATACAGTGTAAAAGTTACCCAGGGACATTTTATACTGATAAAACTGAAAGTGCAAGAGCTCATGCTAATCTTTTTCTCTCTGGATTATCATCATCTGGGCTTTCAGGAGGAAATATCTCTGGATAATTCGAGGGGCAGTTTCTGCACAACATGGTTTCAGAAGCACTAGTTGAGAATTAAAACACTTTACAGGAAGTTCTAAAAACTGTTTTTAGTAGAAAAAGACCTTGGAAATGACTAGGATGTCACATTCAGTCCTTGTCACAACTTCAAGAAGCATCAGCACACTTTCAGTGAGCAAGATAAACAAGTGCATGTGTCTTGGCCTGCTCACCAAAGCTGAGTGGGAACAACCAGAAACAAAAAGCTACATTTTTTGTTTTTCAAAAGAATGTATTCAGTGACTCAGAAACAATCTTCCTAACAGGAGAGTATTTAATTTTTTAAAATCTTTTTGTAGGTTAGTGTTACTTCTGATTTCATAAATTAATTCAAGCTAACATATTTCAAAACTACCTCCAGTTTGTAGTGACCAATTCTTAAAAACTTTTATGAACTGTATAGTTGCCTCCTTCATGTTCACAAAACCTTGTTTAGGAAGTGATTGAAACTGAATTCTTTATTTTTAATTTTTTATTTTTAGTCTGATAGCAAGTGTGACAAGGAGAAAGCCAGTGAGTATTCTACCACTTTAGAACAGAAATTGATAGTAATTTATGTGTATATGTATTTAATTCTGTTTTCTATATGCGTGTATAGGGGGGAAGTTAAAAGATCTCTTTACTAGATCAGTCTTAGAAGATTAGAAAGGTTTTTTAGTGATGCTTTTACAACTTCCTCTAAAACATGTGTCAGCCTCTTTTATGCTAATGCTGACTGTTTTAAACAGCAAATTTGATGTTAATTTGAAAATAATTATGATTTATAAAAATACCATGTTTACCCTTAGTGGTAAATGACACATAAGACCATATTTTTCTGCCTAAAACCTGAGCTTTTAAATGTAAAATTGAAGTTCCTACTATACTTTTGGTACTTGTAACACTTTTCATTATGCCTCATTCCTATTGATTATGAATTCAAAGCTTGCATTCTGTAGCCAGGATATCTCTTTTGGTGCTAAAATAGGATGTTACATGTTACTGAGGGTATTCTGCTACTTGCTTACACTCTCCCTTAATGCATGACCAATCCAGTGAGGGAAGCCTTTCCTGACCTAAAGCCAGGCTTAAAGAACTGCTGGGGGGAGTGTTGCCTTTCAGCCAACATGAATGTAGTCACTGCTGAGTTATCGCTGCTGTCGCAGAACAGCTGTGACAGAATGCTTGGAGGACACAGGACTGCCACCAGCTCCTCAGGTGACCTCCAGAGCAAACCAAGTGTTCCCACAGAAGCTGAGACGTAGCACTTCTGGGCTTGGAAAAAGAAAATTTCTTGTGAAAAATTGTGTATCGTTTTTAGTGTCTAAACAAAACACCATGAATATGGGGAGTAAACTCCTTTGCTCAATACATGTTCATAATTATTTCAAGTAAATGCACTGATGTTTTGGGTTTGGCTTTGGTAGTAAAGCATTTTAAATGATGCAATAGTCAAATATCTGATTAGGTGTTTCCTTCTAAGCTAGAGATGTCAAAAATAACTGATAGATGAGTATCTTTTGCAAGTACTTTTTCTTATTTGGAGTAGTATTTGTGAAGTAATAGGAAATATTTTGGACTAAATATAAAATGAAAACTTAAAACAGGTGTTTCAAGTAACTTTCAGGTAAATTTATTGCAAATAAAAATTAGAGTAGTTACTAACAGATTGAATGAATGGTTATAGTGGTGTTGCATCTTTGGAAGCAGTCCAGTTTAAAATGCAATTCTTTGAATTAGAGTGTGGAAGTAAAGATAAACTTTTCAGTAGGAGTGATAGAAATTGTAGATCCCTCTATCTGTTGAGACTGGATAGCTGTGACCAGTTATAAAAGGTAGTCATCCCTGCTGGGGTACAGAATATGCTTCTAAACATTTATAGTATCTCTGGACTAAAAACCTTGTCAGTAAATGTGATGTAAAACCAGCACTGATGAGACCACGAGGTCATCTGCTCCTCCAAGATTTGCACAGAGAGGGGAAACTGAAGTAAATGCTGACAGCTGGAATTTTATACTATGTGGACCTTTGTTTCTGGGGGTTTCTTTCTGGTTTTGCCATTCTCTTCCAGTAAGGGGCATAGAAGAATGATATTGCATAGTCCTTGTCCATAGGCTGGATCTTTTTTATCTGCCATACACTGAATTTTAGGGGACAGCATGACTCATTTGCCATAACTTCCATTTGTCCTGTTTCTAGTCCTTAGTTATGAAACTGGTAATTTCCAAAACAACATCTAGACATGTAAAGAGGCAATAATTACTGTAATGCTTCAAAAAGAATAAAAAAAATGAGCTAAGAAAAAGTTGCTAAGCTTAAGCTTTAGTTCAGTGTACAATAAACAACCTACCCTTTCACTAAAAAGGAGACTTACAGATTAATAGTGGTCTTTGCATTGGAGGAACACTGACTGGAAAAGCAGAAAAGAGGCTATAATAGTGCACTGCTGTTTGTCAG
The DNA here is from genome assembly GCA_013400775.1 of Chaetops frenatus. Lineage (NCBI taxonomy): Eukaryota > Metazoa > Chordata > Aves > Passeriformes > Picathartidae > Chaetops > Chaetops frenatus. The sequence continues at coordinate 182,421 of VZTR01028496.1, forward strand.
TAAACATTGAGCAGGGACAAGTTTAAAGCTAGTTAATTTTATTCAAAATACTGAATAAAAATGTCTAAATGCAGAGTGCAACTGTAGACCAGGCCAGTGCAGGTTTCCTGATACCCAACAGTTAACTGGTTTCAGTTTGACTGCCACTTCCCTTGACAGTTTTGGAGCATTAGACTATTGTGTCTAAGGCTGTAATGTTCAGGCACTTTAGCTTTAAGAAAGAAGAAAAGGATGTCTTGGCTGGATGGACAGCAGAACTGAAACATTCTTCTGTAAGGAATGGACATCAAGGGTCAGGTTTCTTCATGAAAGGGACACAATCAACCAGGTGGAGAGGGCAGGAGACTCTCGAGTTGTTAAAAATAATGCAGTGAGCACATCAGCATTGTCTAATAAATTCAATAATGACAATAATAATTTTGCCAAGAAATACAATTTCATGTCAGGAATTTCAGACCTGGATCAAGGAGTAGGAGAGTTCAAGGTGCTTGTAGAATTAGATTGCAGTCCTCTGTGTTTCAAAAAAAAAGAAGCCTAAAGGTAGGTGCAGTTCTGAGGTCAGCAGGGCCAGTCTAAATGCTCACTGTGTGAGGGCTGCTAATGACTGGCACTAAAATACCTTACTGCTTAAAACCACTGTTAAACCTGTTTGTTAAACATAAGTCTTAAGGGGGTTTATGTTGTTCTTTTGCATTGCTGTTGTTAACTGGTGCCCATAAACGGGTATGGCTTTAAAAGGCTGTTTAACAAAGTACCTATTCTTGGCTTAAAAACACACCAGCAGTTCGAGAAATGTATTTTAATAATGGCTCTGTCTGTAAAAACACTATAAAAATACTTGACTGCATTGCAAATGCTGCTTAACCCTGTCCTGAGCTCACAAGCACCATAACAGAAGCTTTAGTTCTGGTTCCATTGGTTTTGTTTCTTCTTCTTTTGCTGTACCCTTTTCTCTGTTAGTGTTGGGGTTTTTTCTCCTTTTCCATCTTGCCACCTCAGGCCTATACTTGAATCTTTTTTCACAAGCTCTCATCCATTCCTTTTAAATTTTTTACCTCTGTTCTGCCTTCTTGCTGTTACTGAGTGTACTCACTTAGCTCCCTGCACCAGAACTGATGGCACAGTATGTAATGTTTTTAATAATGAATATTTTTTTCTGTCCTTTAATTATATAAATCTCTTACCAAACATCTAATTTGCTGTATCTGTCAGATTTTTGGTAAAACTGTGAAAATCAGTGACAAAAGTATACTTTATTTATTACAAAAATCCAACATCTGCCTGGAGATGGCTTTATTTGAAAAGTAACCTCTTACAATCACCTTTTCAAATTGGCTTTTCAAATGTAAAGCTTTTTTCTAGAATTGGTTCAGTGATTTGGAACTTTTCATTCTTTTGAACAGTATCAAGCTGCTGTCATGCAGAATTAGGAAAACATTTAAAGTAATATTCTGGATAAACAGGAAGCTTCTTTGCAGTATTGACTAGAGAAAGTCTTCAGAGAAAAGGCTATAGAAGTTAACATAAGTGAAGAATCATTTGTCTTGCTTCTGCTTTTAATCCTTTAGTTTCTATGCAATTCCACCAGTTTCTAGGTTTATTTTGCTGTCTGCAGTGGTTTGCAGTGCACAGATATAACAGCTGTAAGCAGCTGTTCTAATGACTTTCTTGCTGGAATGGTGATTTCATCTTGCCATGACACAGTGGAGTGTACAAATGGCTGAGCAAGAGTCCTGGGGAAAAGGTAAAACACTGACCAGGGCAGTGTTTTATGGATGTGCTGCTCTGAGGGGAATCATAAAAGATGAGCTAATTTCAGCAGAAGATATGGTGTCTTTAAATATGTGTGCTTACATATCTGAATCTATGGTTTTGATACTGTAAAGCATGGTTTCTTTAGGTATTTCTGCATTCTGAATTTAGGTTTAAATATATATATATGTTTGCTATGTGTGGTATGTTGAGAACGTTTACAAATGCTTCATTAACAAATAATGAATATAAATAGCTGTTTTCCTAATGTTACCAGCTTAAGACTTAAGCACAAGTAGTTACAAATAAAATGTCTTTTCATTTTCCTATAAAAGTGTGGTTCAGCTCTTTAAAAATAATTCTGTGTTTAAAAAGCAACACATGGGCACATTTACAGCTCTGTGTGCTTCATTAAATAACTTGGTGTTTGTTTCTAGCTTCTTCTGCTTCTTAGAAGCATGGGATTTAAGATGGATGAGCAGGTATCCAGATCTTTTAGTGGATAAATTTTAATATTTAGATCCCAGGACAAGCATATTTTAAGATAAACAGCTTTGTCCTGAAGACAATGCTGGGCAAAAAAAAAAAGGAAATTTTGGTTTTGGGGGTTTTTTTTCCCCTAGAGTAGAACCATACTTTAACTGCCATATCATATTTAATTAACTTAAGCATAACATGTCTTTGTGCCATCCAGTAACAAAGGCACTGTCTTGCTGCTGCTTGCTGTGAAATTGTACACAATGAAAAAACTGTTTGGATGGGGAGCCTTAATACGGTTAAAAAGAAACACAATTAACCCTTTGGGTGCCTTAAGCTAGATCCTATTTCATGATGGGGCACTCACTTGCATCTGCAGGCACACAGCTTGTTTCAGCAGCTGCAAGAGAATTTGCCTTATGTGACAATGCCCTGGGATTTCCAGAACTTGGAACTCAAAGGGTTATTTCAGACTACTGGTTAAAAAACCAAGCCCCTAAACAGGGAACAAAATGAAGAGTTCTTTGAAAAAATCCTTTGCATACTACTGTTACTGTTTTTACGTGATGGGTTTATCAGCTTTGGGGACAAAATTACTGATAAGCTTCTGGTAAAAACATCACTGGGTGTAGAATTCTACACGGAGAAAAAGAAAATTTGGTATTCTTATATGACTGTATGTGCAAAATAAATTCCTTTATTAAGTGTAAATTCAGAGAGAGATGCACATCTGTGTGTTTACCTTGATGACTGTGTCCTAGCACCATACTGTAAACTGCAATAATTAAAATGGAACAAGGCCTGTGTGTTGAATTAGCTGATTACATACTAAAGATGCACAATGCAGGCAATTGTATACTAAAGACTTTCTACAAATGATGCAGTTTAAACTTCGTTCAAACCTGCATCACAAAAATGAAGCTGTCAAGTTTAAATGATACTCTTGCTGTCCTAGTTAGCTGGAAGATTGATGTTTTTATCCTTGAGGGGAAAAAGTAGTTTAGGTACATGCAGTGCTGAAAGCAATGGATATAACAGGAGTCTTAATTCACAAAAAGTGAGTAAAAAATTCATTGACTAATGTTTTTATTCTAGTATGTGCACCTTTAGTTGTGTAATGGTCCCTTTAACTGAAGAATGGGATGTAATTTTCTATTTGCATATGAACTTCTTTGAAATAACCAAGTCTTGGCATTGCCTGGTCTGGCTTTGGATTTACATCGTACTGAAACTAAGGAATTCCAGTAATTTCTTTTAGACATTTAACTGAAAGTTAAAATGGCTAGTAAAACTGCATTCTGACTGTAGAATTTAAGTACTAAATAAACTCTATGCATATTAGACCTGCTTCACCTGGTCTTCTGTTTCATGCTGTTGTTGGATTGGTTGTACTGTAGTCTGCAGCTGCAGCTGAGTGCCCGAGCTGCTTGGCCCCCTGGAAGGACATTCCTGAGTGACAGTACAGACTGATAGCTGACAGTGCAGACTAAAGATGAAAGCTGTCACTCTAAAAGCTGCCAGAATCTTTATTCCCTTTTCTGTTCCACTGGACACACGATTTGGGAGCTGGGTGAGAGAGGCAGACATGCACACACACACCAATATCACTACAAACTTGGTTTGCTTCACGCTTCAGTTTGACAGAGAAGAATTATATTTAAAGAAACCATTAAAATAAACGGACAGTTTATTGAGATGAAGCTAGAATGCAAACTAATGTGCAGCAAAGCCCACAGGATTCTTTTAGCAGAGCCTGGACTTGCCTGCAGCAGGATGTTATCACCATGAAATGACATCACTGCCTCACTAAGAGCCCCCAGAGTTACATAATGTTGGCTAATGACCATCTGGGTTGTGGGAAAGCTAGGCAAGGACACCAAGTAATTTGCCAAGTCCATAAAGTCTGTCAGAGTGATCTGTAATTCAGAAAGCCATGGTTTAAGGTTGTTGAGTGCAGCTCGTGCCTTGTGTCTGTGATCTGAATTAATCTGAAATTCTGTTCATACAAAGGAAGACGAAGATGAGCTAGAGATGGTTCCTCAGTAATTTGCTTTCATTTGACACTGATTAATTAAAGGAAGCAGTTTGCCTTCCTCATGAAGCTTTTGAGTATCTGTTGCACCTCCAACACAAGTCCCATTGATAAACACTCTTGGGACCTATCAAGAGAACAAAAGTTGCATTAGTTACTTTTTGGAAAAAAGGTAAACATTCAAGCAAGCCCATGTAGACTCCAGTACACACAATTACTGTGTTCTTCTAGATGTGTGTATAATATTAGTGTACAACCCATATTTTTCCATAATATTTACAGAGATGGGAAACTTCATGTGCCCCTCAAAAGTGGGATGAAGTCACTGTGTGGGTGACTGTAATAAATTCCAGTAACTGAGTCAAGTGAGACTATATAAAATAAAATACAAGTGTTAAGCACAGTGGTTTAAATATACAAATGAAAAACGGCTTTGATACTTCCATTATTTCAGTGGCAGTATGGAAAAGAACACTGAGGGACAGCCAGAGGAGTTTGTTCTAGAAGGAGAGACAGAACCCTCCTGAAGTATTTAATTTAGGAGCTTGTATCCTAAATTTAACTGTCTCAAAACAATTAAGGACTTGCTACGGATATAACCCAAGAGTGATGTGTGGAGCCCCAGTTGTTACTTGTTAGGTAGAAGAGAATATACTCACTGTTCTGCCACCAGTCATCTGTTCCAGAACGTCTTGGAACTGCCCTCCTTTCGTATTTACGTCCAGTTCCACAGCTGTGTAATTCACATTCAAACCCTCAAACAGGTTTTTTGCCATTTTGCAGTATGGGCATGTTGTTTTAGAGAAAATCACCACACAGTTGTGTGAAATGATGTCCTGCGTGCTCAAAGGAAAGTTAAAAGTCAGCGAGCTTCAAGCCAGTGCACTTTGAACACTCTTGAACAGTCATTAAAGTAATAACACCAGTTAAAAACCTGCTGTTAGAGTAGCAAACGCAGGAAAATCTCTGCTGGCACCTCTGAAGGCAGGTTGGACCTGCAGCTGGCTCCAAACTGAGCACAGTGATGGTGGAGTGTGTGGTACAACTCTTTTCTGCAGTCTCCCCAACTCACTGCATCCCCCTGAGTTGTTCAGGACAGTTTTCCCTGTCTGTAAAGCACTTGGGATGTGCCAGTGGCAAGCACGGTGACCAAAAGCAGTGGGTGGAAGATACACCCTTACCACTCCACTGTAAATTCAGGGGATTTCAGGCTACCATTTACTATCAGTAAATTTATAAAAAACCAAACCTCTAAAATATTCCACTTGACTTGGTGTCACTAGTTTTACAAGGTTATATCCCCAATTTTGACAGCAGCACTGAATTTGAGTAGAGATCTAAAAAAGCCATAAAATGGGTGAAGCCTAGGAAGATCAGGTTCCAGGGCTGTGGATAAACAAAACTGCCAGCACGACTTGATCACCGTAATAATCATAGGGACAGGTTCAACAGGCAGAACTACTTACACTATTTCTTTGCATAAACAAGAAAAGGTTTGGAGTAACTGGCTCTTATAATTGCTGAAAATTAGTAAAAGCAACATAAATAATGCTACCTGTATTTGATTCACAGCAGCATCATTAGACAATCCTACAGAAGTGGTCTGGCTGTTCCCCATTCTAGAACTAAAAAGAAACGACAATCAGCTACTCAGAGCTTTCAAAGGAACGCCACGTTGCCCTGTTTTGTTTGGGTATTTAACCGAGTTCTCCGCGCAAGCTCACTGGAGCTGCAACACCTGCAGCCGCCCAGGTTCCTGGGGGAAGCAGGAGCCGCCAGGCGCCTGCAGGGAAGGGGAGCAGCGGGGAAGGGCGGGTGCGGCTGCGGAACAGCCCGGCGGTGCCGTTCAGCGGACACGCTCCGCGCCGCCGGTGACAGCCACACACGCACACGAGCGGCACCCGCGGCAGCGCTCCCGGCCCTGCCCCGCCACCCCGCCCNGTCGCGCCCCCAGTCCCGATCCCGATCCCTGTCCTTGTCCCCGTGCCGGTCTCTGCGCCTCCCCTGTCCCGATCGCAGTCTCGGTTCCGCTCGCTATCCCGATCTCTCCGTGATCCCGGCCCGTGTCCCTGTGCCGGCGCCCCCGGCCCGCTCTCACCGCCCCCCGCAGGCCGCGGCGGCCGCGCGGC
>VZTR01028497.1:0-33923 GCA_013400775.1 Chaetops frenatus
CCACATTTGTGCTCTGAAAGGCAGCAGCTGCTTCCCATCTCCCCCAACATCCGAAGAGAGCTTTACGTTCAGAGCACTCAGAAGCCAAGAACACACAGCTCTGACAGTGGCCGAGGGGGAGAGGATTTCTCTGCTGCTCAGCTAAACTGCTTCTCAAATGAAGGAGGATTTGCTAAGGAGATACACTGTGCCGCTAAACACCTACTCCAGGAGCGAGAGACAGCACAAAAATGTACCAATATTTCTAAATGCTGTGCTAGATTGGTCAAACTTGGTCTAACACATCCATATTTTCAACAGCGGGAGTTAATTTCCTCAACCAGAATAACAGTTTTCTTCCAGAGTATTTTCCATTATGCTAATAAATACAAAACAAAACCAAAGAAAACAACAGAGGAAAGTAATCTCTAACCTGTTCTTATTCAACAAGCTCTTATCCATTGTTATGCTAAGGTATTTCTTGGAATTTCTGATTTGCAGTTGATTTCCTTTTTTTTAATAGAACATTTTACCCACGTCTTATGAAGGACATAGCTATGAGTGAAACAAAGATATATCTCACTTTTCACTTTCTAGATGAGCCAATTTTTCCTTCTGATCTTGAACCTTGGTGTCAATATCTTTCTTACTCATCCATTAAGCAATTTCCCACACAAATACCTCAGTTCTTTCTTCCCAGCTACCCCTGACACACATCTCTATAAAACATATTCAGTATCTTCTGTAAACTCATCTCCATATGCCAAAACTGCTCCTTGCAAGGATTATAGAAAAATGGTGAAAACAATGGCTTGAAAAAGAAAGAAGAGATGAAACAAGTATTTGGAACAAAATTTTGCAGTTGTGCACGGCCATGCACCATTTTTCCTCGTTTCCTCTGCTTTTTTAGAAGGTGCATGTTTGTGTGTTGCTATATAGAACCTGGCACCATGGGACTTTCAAAGAACAAGTGTGATATTTATTTACTAGCACAATGCAAACAACGTTGATGAGTGATTAAAACAAAATAGTTTACTGTAAATGCTGTATTTACATTCCTGGTCCCAAATCTAGCATCTGCCAGTGTTGTACTTAACCCTCACAGAAACCAGCACTCCTGAGATGTTATTTACCAAAATCAACCTAATATCCAAATATTATGACTCCTACTGTGCTTTCATCACATTATTTCCTCTTTTGTAAAGATACCCTGTTACAAACACAAAAGCAATATTGTTTAGATGTAAGAAAAGGAAGTCAGATGCTAACAAACACCACCAAACAAAAGCCTAAACGAAACCAACCACCTGGTAATTTACCCATTTGTGCATTTTACCCAGAAGATTTTGTAATTCATAAATGAATGAGAAGCTACCAGAGTTCTATTTCTACAGGCTTTTATGCTAATTGAGTTTGCTTTAAACATTTTCATATATCACATCAAGTATTCAATGAGGTGCCAAAGCACTTTGTTAACAAACTTATTTCCCAGATGTGGCTAAAACAGGGACAGAAGGCTTGAATGTTCTAACATACCTAACAATTCAATTACAGTTATCTTATGGTGCCATCACATATTTTTCTTCAACAATCAAACAACCTCAGCTGGAAACTCCAAGCAATAACACGAATAAAGGACCATCTGGCAAGAATAATTAAGGAAGACTGGAAATAAAACATTAATTAGTTGTGTAGTCCAAATGACCTTCAAAGGCCTTATTATGAAATTATATCCAAAACAGATAATCATTTATCTCATGTTGCAGTTATATTTAACTAAGCATGAATAAATAATAATATCATTTTAGGATGCTATTACTCTGTTATTGACTAAAACTGATTTTGTAATTGTCTTATTTTTCTATAACAATAAAATTAGAATGGAAAGCAACCTACATCAGTTTAGAAGGGCAGCCTTGGTTTTCCCGTTTCATACCAATGAGACAGATAAATCACACCTGCCTCAAAATTTACATAGGAAAGGGATAGAATGGTTTGCCAGAACAATATGCATGCAGCTAATTGCATTTAAATCATTTATTTTTCTTTCCCCCTCAATTTTGGAAGAAAAAGAATGGAAGTCTACAATTACTTGCTTTCTGATCTATGAAATGAAATGCCAAATACTAAGGCTTTTTAAAATCTCTTCTGGACAGAAAGATACATGGCTATCACAAACCTAGGGAACATATCTGATCATACCTTTCAAAATCTTTGCTACTTTTACTGAAACCAAGTTGTTGAAAACAATGAAATAGTGCTCAGTATTTCCTCTGGTTTTGTACCTTATCCAAACTGCACTTAAAATGAGTGTATGAATTATTAACAAAGTTGCATCTGTATATTTTCTGGGCTTGTTCTTTTAGTTGCACGTTATTGGAAAAACATGCTAAGGCAATGGATTTTAAAGAGGACTATAATTAAGATAGATTAATTACTTTCTTTTATTATTATAGAGAATTGCCATCCAGCCAATAAGAATAGAGCCTTCATTATTTGGTGGAGTCACCTTCTCCTCATCCCCAGGCTACAGGACATGAAGCAACCGAATGGATTATCTTGGAGCACAGCCAAAGGCACATCCTTTAGCTATGAGCCAGACAATGACAAAGCTCCTGAAAGTCTCAGACATCATCTGGATAAGCAGGCACAGGGGACAAAACCATCCCGTGGGAATCTGGAGACCAGAGCCACTTATGAAGACCCATTACTGACAAAAGAGCTACGGGATTCCCCAGGGCCACCCAAAGCCAAGGAAAGGCAGATGAATTTTGCTGATATATTGTTGTTTCCACTGCTGAGCTGTGCCTAACACACAGCATGTTGCTCACTGCCCCACTTGGTACAAAGAGTTAAAGTGTCATTCTCATGGTGGTACTCAGCATGGAGCATAAATACAAAGCCAATTCTCATCCTCAGTTTGATCAGAGAGAACTGTAACATTTTTAAGTAGCCTAGAAGTTTATTCATTTACTCTAAAATATCTTTCTCTGCTGCCAACACTACATAAGGAAGGCAAAAAGAATGCAGTGGTCAAACATGACACCAATAAAATTTAAAAGAAACTTCATTTTTTTATGCAAAAGTTGATGGCTCAGGAAAATGCTAAATATTTTGCAACAGTCACTCAGTTCTGTCAGAAGACTATGAACTAGGAAGCCAAAGCTTGACGACTGGATCTAAAATGTGATATGGCTATGGATTCCTCAGTATGGGGCAGTAGCTTCCTTGGTTTTAAGGGTACTCAATTATAAGATTTTCTAACTAACCATTGGTCAGTCAAATTCTCTGTTCCAGGATGATTTCTAGGAGCTCCCAATGACTGAGTTTAACTTCTAGGACAGTGGAAGCCAATCTAAATCTAAACACATGTGTTGCTAAGTCTTTGAACCACCCTGTTAATAGGTCACTGCTTAATATGGTGGATTGAACACAAGCACTGCTGGAGGAGCTGAAAAACTGCTTTTGTGCTGCATGAAATGGAAAAAACTGTCTAGGTGAAGTCCTCTGAGCACAGCAATGATCATTTGCCAAAAATAATAAAAAATGATGGTAATTATGGCATATCACGCATCAAAAAATTGGAATTGTTAAATATGCTTTAATAGCCGAATTGTTCCAATAAAAAGTACAAAGTGGTTTTATGTATAACTTTTCCCTGACAAAACAGCTATTAAGCATTTTTCACACTTTCACTTGGCATCTACATTTCAGGTGTCATTAGCAGTGACCTGGTACCAGGAAAACACTCCGTGGCATTTGTCAGGGCTGACAGTACAGTGGAAATAGGAGAAGCAGAGTTTTTACCCCTCTCTCTGCCCACACTGAACCTGTGAACTGCAGTGTGGTATTAACACCCCAGAGCTTATTTTCTCCAGCTCTAACTGGAATGGTAGCTCTCCTTTTTGTATAGAAGTTTCAGATATTTGATTGAAAGGTGACACATGCAAAAGCCTTACTTTTCTTAATCTCTAGATCATCTTGTAACTCTCTTGGGATAAAAAAAACCCCATCTGCTTTTGTACGACAAATAAACACACACAGATGTAGGTACAGGCACATGCTATAATGATATTACAATTATATATGGTACAAGATCAAGTGTCTTATGTCAATTTTCTGTCCCAGTTTCTCAACTTACATCACCAATGCTCCATCCTTAATTTTTTTTCTCTTTTCCTTCTTATTCATGAAGAATGAGAGGAAATCCAAAATAAAACCAAAAAGCACTGGAAATTTTCCCTCTATTCATTAATATTTAAAAGAATTTTTTTTTCAACTTCTGGTATTAAAATTATCTAAATATTTCCATATTACTTTGATTCTGACAGAATGATGTCCAGAGAAATTTCTCAAGTGACAGCTATTTCAATGTTCTTAAATATTTTAATATTCTAAAACAGGATTTTTGCCTCTCTTCTTCAGTAAGAATACAAATGGAGGTATCAGTAAATTAACTCGGAGAATAACATTAGGCAAATAGATCAAGATAGTCCCAAAATATGCCTTTAAAATATTGTAACTCAACTGGAGAGGTTTTACTTTAAAATAATAAAATTAATATAATTTCCTATTACTCTAGCATAATATTTATTGCTCATACTGTCACAGAATTTCCCACTTTTCTAATGCTTTTTTTTTTACCTTAGAAAGTCACTGAGGAGAAAATGGGACTCTCACTCACATCCAAAAGGTTTTAGATTTTTTTTAGAAATACAAATTTTGCAGAATTAAAAAAAAAATGAGAAAGGTTTTCTCATAATGGAAAATACTAAAGTTCTATATTCTATCCACACATAAAATATCAAGATTTTTTTAGTTTGAAACAATCATGCATCCATAATAGTACAAAAATATCCAAGAGGAATTAAATATGCAGACCACAGCTAGAGTATATTGAGAAATTTTAAAAAATTAACTCAAGGGCAGATGCTTAAACAGAACACAGTCCAAAACCAAATCATTTGGGCCAGGTCCCTGTTAACTGTAAGTATTCTAATTACTGAGACAGATGATGTTTCAAATGAATGTAAGCCACTTTGGCTGAGGTACAATTCCTAAATGTTGCATAATTTTATTTTGCCTCTTTAAATTTACAACAAACAGCCACCACTAAAGAAAATTCTACCAAGAAGTAAAGTAGTAAGTAAAGGATTCCTATTTCAGGAAGAATAGCATATGTTTTGTGGTACTGCACCTGGAGCACTGCTCTCCAGCTTGGGAGCAAAAAGCAAGGTTATTTTCTGTATCCCACCACTTCCTCCCTCTCTCTCATCTTTTTTTTCCCCCCATTTTTATTTTAGTTTGGTTTTTGTCACCTGGCCAAATAATTTACCATAGTGAGGAACCACAAGAGCTACATTGTTCTCAACGAGTAAATAGCATGGCCTAATCCAGAGGGTCAGCTGGGATTCCAGGTGGTCCCTCATACAGCCCCACAGCCCAGCACAACAGGGTTTGATCCCAGAGGGAAGAACCTGCTCCTACTCATTGCCTTGTGTTTCCTCAAAAGCTGCAGGGTTCTTCTTCTGCACCAGAAATGCTCTGGTTCTCTATTCCAGTAAGGCAGTACAATGTTCCTTGCCCACAGACACTGTATTAATTCAGCTGCTTAGACAATTAACAGAAACAAACCTTCTGGGCACCAGGGAAATGTATTCTCCTGCTACAGGTGGGCAGTCAATACAGAGTTCACTTAAAAATGAATATGTAAGCTGGGAAATATTGCCCACAATATTGGCATAATTACACATTCACACATCTTACAAATGGTCTCTAATTTTTGTCTTTTCCCAGATATCCATAGATGTCAAAATGAGAAAAAAGATACAGAGAAAGAAACCACTTTCATGGTCATTATGAGAAGATGTCAATCTCCCTCTGGAATATCATCTGCCAGTCCACTACCTTCAATGAAATCCATTCTTGATGAAGTTACAGTTTCCTGAGATCTTGGATATCTAAGGTTTAGCCCTCTTTTACCTGTGAGTCCTAACAATGCTTGTGCTCAAATGAAACTTCTTAAAGTGCACTATAAGCCTTTAAGAAGTTTTAGTAACAGTGTTTTATATGGTGTTGAAAATTAAGGAAAGAAAATTACTATTCAGCAAGAAAAAATAATATCTGTCACATTAGCAGAAAGCCCACTGCAGGATCTGTGGGAGGCATTTTGGCAAGAATATTCCTTCTGGCTGGAAGAGTTGATGGCCTTTCTCACATTAATGAAGACACAAGGATGGAGTGGCACCTTTCAAAGAGTTCTGTACTGAAAGAAATCTGCAAGCCAATAAACCACCCCGAAATGTCACTCTGCAGTCTTCACATTATGCCCTTTGTGAAACTTTACAGAGCAGAGCAGCAGCCAAATTCTTGTCTACCACATCTCATTTCCTATTGGGATTTAATAATTTCCTCTAATGCTTTATTTTGATTTTCAAGTGTCAGCCTGAAATGGGTTCAGCCCTCTTAAAAGGGGATGAGTCCACAAGCATTAAAATAGATCGATCATATCACAACTTGCACCAATGTGATTCAGCTTTCCTACATTATTGGTCTGCATCGGAATTTGATATTCTCTATTCTCATAACACATAAGCAGCAATTGCTTCATGAACTGCAAATACAAGCTATGTTGCTAATTTTGCAGAAAAATTACCAAAATTGATATGTGTACTTGATTAAAGTGATAGATAGTCACTGTATGCAAAGATAACTCTGCAACTAAAAAATTTAGTTCATTGTGGCATTTTTAGGAAATTACTTTCACAAATGGAAAGACAGTTAAAAAAATCATATTGAAAAGTAAGTACTCAACCACTTTCCTGCATAATGTAAAAAGCCTTGATCTCCTACTTTCTGAGTTGCCAGTAGCAGTTTCTATTTTTCCCAATGTAAAATGATAATTTTCCTTATTGCAAGGAAATATAGTTATTTTTACTCCCCATAATTTTACCAAATTTTAACTATGTTAAAAATTTTCCATATTTAACATTTCAAAAAGATTCTTTCTTTTTTTCAAGAGTGTATGCACTTCAGATAAAATATATTCTTTTTTCCTAAGAATTATAAACACGCATTTTACTTGCACATTAGAAACAATCTGACTACTTTTTATAGTCAAAGAGAATCCTGTACTTTCATACCTTAGAAATCAAATACAAATTTGGCAAGGAGGACATTAATATTATGAATTTTTCCTGAGAAAAAGTCTAAATCTGTGATCAGATTATAAAAGACTATCTTAACACCGATATAAAGGACATGAATTATGCAGGAGTTTGAGCAACCTACATTCAGGAGTTCTTAGCTTTGGATCAAGGTTCCTTGAGCCTTTTGAGGTCTTACAACATATGGGTCTGCATTAAACTCTCTCTTTAGCACCTGTGCTCAGCAGTACAACAGTGGCAGAGTGCCACGAGTCTTTCATGTCATGATGACTCCTCTCTAATTATAGATTATTTCACAAAACAAAATTGTGACTACTTCACCAGTCTGTTACAAATTCTACTTCTTTTCTATTTCATACAACTTTCTTCCCAGGCAGGTGTGCCAAGAGACTCTCAAATCTCTATCCAGGAGATAATACATAATCTTACAGAAATCTTAATACACATCCCTCTTGACTTTGTTACTATATTGCTGTAATATTCCTTTACTAAGAGATTCTGATTTTCTTTGCTTCTATTAAAACTACATGTCACTAGGCAGAGTGAAATTTGCACTTTTGGAGTGCACAATACTTGAGGAAGATCAGGACCAAGGTAGCAGACATTTCTCTCAGATAAGATCAATATCAAGGATCCTCTGGAGCCCTGGCAGCATTTTAAAGTGTGGCTGTTAATGGTTGCCAAGAAAAGTATGAGGGGAGCATTCTCTTGGAGAGTAAATTCAGAGCAGCTTATAACTCACTCCCTTGGTATAGGAGAATATTTTGCCCTCTGTCAGCCAGAGCCAGAATCAACACCAACAAACAGGTAGAGAAAAACTGAAAAAGTGTGATGGTGTCTAAGGGTGGAAAGCAGAGAAAAAAACCTGTCCCATAAAAGGCCTTCCCAAATACCACATTTTACTTTGAATGTAATTACTTATACTCTATAATACCTTTCTGTCAGGAAAAATATATGAATATTTTTAAATTCACAGTTTTACCTGATTTATGCAAAATACATATGCCTGATTTTGATAACTTAATGAACTCATTCTAACAGCTGAAGAGCTGCTGTCATTTCATCTGACTTTACTGAATTTTCAATAATTATTTTTAATGCAATGACATTTTTTATAGCTTGGCAATTTAATTCAATTCAAATGTATCCTGAGGTTTCACAGTGATTACAGCACAACCCATCACATCCAACAGTCCCAAAGAGGGCAGAGAGAACAAACTCCTCGTAGTGAAATGTTTCCCCAGCACCTCATATTTTGTCCAAGTAAACTCACATGATTAATCTGACTAGTGCACCACGGATATTTAAATCCATTTCATTCTGACTTTTCATTCCCACAAACATCAGTGCCAACACATCCAGTGCTCTCTGTTAGCTCTAAGAATCTATTCATCTTTTATAGTGCATTGGTAAAATGCTAATGATACTGAGTCAAATCCTCCTCGGTGTAAACCATAGATGTCTTTTTGTTAACTTAGAATCCTGCAGTTTCCACTTGGAAAGCATTTTCATTGCTTTTTAATGCTGGCAGAATTCAAAATATGGTGATTTGATGAAACAGCTGTTTTCATGATTAACAGGAATTAAATTACTTATGGTGTATGTTAGCCTACAAAGGGACACTTGTGAGGAAATTTGTGAGTGTTAATTCACATGAAATAAGTCACTCTTACAGCAGAGATTCCACATCAATTATCATAAATCCAAAATACTGCGCAGCTCCTCAAAGTATTACCCAACTCACCATGAAAGAGTGAGGTAGAGAACATTTCATCAAATCAGCTATTTAGAAATCTGTTTCTAAAATTTAGTCAACATTGGTCCCAGGGGAACACTTTTTTAATGCTCAGGTGATAATCAGGTAAAGTTCATTATCTTTCACATTTGCTTCCCTTCACTATTCACTGAAGGACCAACCATTACTAAAATGGCTCCTAGTGAACTACTTTTTGGCCATTTTTCTCAGAACCATCCAAGCGTTTGCCTCTAATATAGCCTAAATTACAAATACAAAATTCACAAAGTTACATAGACTTCCTAGAAAAAAAAGGGTCTTTAAGAATGTGCTGACTGCAGAAAGCACAGAAGCTGCCTTGGAAGTAAGAGAAATGAAATATTTTCATCCCCATCTTCCCATCTCATCTCATTTACACGTAAACAAATAGAAGCAAACCAAGAACAATATTTTTCCCCACTTATTGTCCAATCTTGCAGATGAGCAACAACCATCACTATCCCCACCACCTTCCCAGAGCACACGAACACCATTGCACAAACACTTTGTGGAACACCCTTGCAGCTGTTGACCTTTTCATGGGGATACGTGAGATTGGTCAGTGCCAACACAGTTGAAAGAAGTCTCCCCTCAGCACAACAATCAGCTGCACTCCAAGGTCATCTTGAGGAGTCACTAAGTGGGGTGCAATAAACAAGTAATGACAAGTTAAAGGTGGAAAGTAAAGGCCACTTACTTTTTCCAGACATGGTGAAAGCCACCCCAGTCAAGTGACCCCTCTTTGCCGAAGATAATTAGCCCCACCTCAGCCTCACTCATTTAAACAGTGCTTTGCAAGCCCAAATGATTCTGATTGAAAAGGGCAAAGTGAGCCCTGGCAACCCACTCAGCACAGCTGGGAGCAGGGTAACCCCCAGCAGACAGCAGTGAGGAGCAGCTGGACTTGGGGACAGGATTAGAACCTTTCTACTGGCACAGCTGGACCAAAAAGAACAGGTACATTTACATCAGAAAGGCAAATCATCATCCTTAAATGAAGAATCAATACTGCGTGCATTCCTGATGTGGACATCTAATTCTCAGTCAGCCACTCAATCTGTATTTGTAAAATAAGATCAAAAATTCAACCAAAACTTTTCTCTATTACACATTCCAGGCATACCTATAGTGTCAACCAAGTAATCTTTTAATTGTTCCATGTCTTAAAATTCAAGCACATATTGTATGTACCTGAGTGAAATTTAAAGTATTTACAAATAACATTTATTTTACTTCTTTCAACACAGATGTGAATTGTAAGCTTTCAAGCATACAGCACTGAGTGTAGAACACTATAATTAAGAACTATATATTAGAAAAAAAAAAGAATTTTCTGGTCTCATATTAGTTTTCTTTCTTGTGTTACCCAGTTTGTATTAGTCTGCTTATTTAACAACTCAATCTCATGGACAATTAAACAATAGTCACAGAGGTATACGAATGTCCAACCCAATCAGTTCCACCTTATTAAACTCTTCTTTCATTGTTTTGTTGCATCCTGAATTACACAGTCAATACAGTCTCCTCAATAGGGCTACACTTCTGAATACATTTTACAAATAGAATCTCAAACTTGATAGATTTCACTATCAGAATAAACTGCAGCTGCTCCTTTAAGTGTAAAACAAGAGTTTTAGTTGTTTGGGTTTTTTTCCAAGAATTTCCACAGTCTTTTCTTATTTCATTTCTGCAGTGATTTAAAAATTGCAGATCTTGAAATCATTGCAGTCACCTTAGAGGTATCAGAGTTTATGGTAAAATACAAACTCATAATCTTCCTAGCATCAGCTGCTGTGGCAAAGTTATTTACTGCACTATATGGAGGCACTAATCTTGTTTTCCATATTCCTGTTGAAAGCTGGTGTCATTCACTGTCTTCCCAATCACCATAGCATGACATGCAAGTCAGTTTGAACACAGTGTCAAAACACCTCGACACCAACATAAACATTGATTTTTTCCAAAGGTAGCAGCAGACAGAGACTAGAGAAGACAACTTTTACTTCAGAAAAGCACTAATTTTTGTTTGTTTGTTTGTTTCTGTCATTTCCATGGCAGAGGAAGACACTTTCTTATTATATATTTATTTTGGCATATAACATTTCTGAATTATGAATCTCAGAATGAGCTACATATACATCTGGGAATGTTATTTCAAAAGAAATACCTTCGGCCATCACAAAAGAATAGCTTAAAACCCAAAGAACTCTAAAGCTACTTTCTCTTTTCATTATGGGTAAAAGGTTGTTTTTTTCAATTATGATAAGAAATATACCTAATCTCCTGATGTTCCTGATTTTGGGGGAAATCACCTGAATTTCTAGAATAAGAAACACACAGCACAAAGGCAAATTAAATTCTTCATAATTTATCCTACGTTCCTCTCACTTTGTGCAGTAGATGAGTGATCTGAAATTTGTCAAAGGAAAGGGATAACTCTTGTATTTTGTTATAGCAGCATACATCAGTGACAGGTCATGCCTCTTTGCAGTAGAGACCTTTAAGTGATACTAAATGAAACTATTATATACATACCATATTTCAAGTGACTGCCAACATTAATGCATTGTTTCAGTAATAACCATGAATCTACTGTGACATATTTGGGCTATTTCTCTGTGCCGTTATAATAAACTTTTGTCCAAGAGCATTTAAGTTTGTAGTTCTCATTATCCTTGTTGTGTGACCTAGAAGGGTCCTTGGCAATCAAAATTCTGACACAGAAGTTCACAGTTCAAATCTGCCTTTCAAGTTGTCCCTTGAGACTACTTGTACTGATCCCAAGTCTTTTCTGACAGCTGTGTTGAGGTTCCCTGATTATAAACTCCTATCTTCTAATCTTTTCACTGGAAAGGGCAGCTGCAAGTAATGGCAAGTTAATTGCAGCATATGACACAAATTCAAATAAATGCTTTAAAAGATTTGCAATCTATGCTTAAAAAAAACACTTTGGTGGCAATAATTTCAGTGTAAATCTCCAAGTGCTGAAGAGGTCTAAGTTGTTCCTAAACACTACAGAAGAAGAAAAAATTGAAGAACATTTTATGGGATATAGGTCTCAGTAATTGTTACTGCATGATGGGGTTTATGCTACACCAGTGAAAATGAAATTGTTCCACACACAACCTGGCAGCCAATACATAGCTCGCTCATGGAAGGAGACCAACTCAAACTAATGACAACCAACTGTTAATATATTTCAATATTTTCCTTAGCTATGGGACTGCAAAGGTTTGTGATGTTTGAAGCAAAATAGGTTATAATAGGCAGATTATAATAAGGCAGAAAAACAGAAAAATACCTGCCTGTATTGATTAGAAACATAATAGAAGATATACAAACTGATTGTAGTTATTTGCACTTGGAATTATTTTCAAGTAAGCTATGACAACTGTAATAGAGACCTGTCAGCTGCTCTCCTATCTCATGATCAGACACATCAGATCTCATAAACTAAGAAAATGCAAGAATAGATCGGTATTTGCATAAAAGAAGAATGATGTACACTTTTGGAGGAGGTGACATTTCAATGCCTATAGAAGGACCAAACCAATGGCCCACCAAGGAGCCATTAGGATGATCCAGCCTGACTTGATCCGTAACATCCCTTACAGAATCGCCCCCAGTAGTTTATTCATCAACCACACAACATTTATTTAGTGATAGAGAACCCCTGAAACCTTTGAGAAATTCCATTTCTCTTTATAGGATCTTGCAATACTATTTCCTGCTACATTAAAGAACTCAACTTAGAGCTAGCAATTTTCTCTCTAAAGATGAGATAAACTTTAACCAGCTCACCTTAACCTTCATTCTGCCAACTACATTGAGATCTTCAGCCTCTGTATAAGTGCCTTTTCAAACCTCAGCCAAATTCTTGTCTCTCTTCTGTTGATCCCTTTTCCATTATCCAGCCAGAGATATTTCAGATAAATATTTAAGGAAAGGAGCAGACATGATAAATTGACCCATGGATCGTGACAAAAGTAATTTAAAAGAACGTATGCTATGGATGCATTCTCTAAATTATTGCAAGCTTTACAATAGGATTTTAATATTACACACTTTCAGTTCATACCTTTGTAGCTTTCTAGGTTTTTCTGTCTTCATGTTAAAAAGCAAAATGAATAATGGACAGTGGGCTGCTTTTCAATTAAGAAGACAAATGCTGTGGATAAGGGTAAAGTTTTAAGGGCTTTAAGCCCTTTAGTTCTCCAGCAAAATGTACACCTGAAACCAATTTTTAAAATTTCTGTAGCATATTTGTAAGTTATTCAGAAACTTCTGATAGCAATATCAATTGATGCGTAGGTGATCTAGCATACATTACAGCCAAAAGCAAAAGCAGACCAAAATCACCCTGTCTTATGACCTTTCCATCAGGCCTTTCAACAGCATCCACACTTCCTTCTGTTACAGAAGAAAGAAATAGTTACTATTTTTTCACTCAAATCTGTGAAAGGAGCCTTAGCTGGAAGCTGAAGTTTTGGTCTCCTACACATCATTGCCCTGGAGGTTAAAGTGATATAAGAGGAGTCAAAACTTGTAGCAAGTAAGGGCACATTTCCCTGTTCCTGTCCCATGTGAGTGCCTAGAAAACTTTATGAGCCTCAGGTAAGCTCTTTTTAAACTAGAAGATGTACTAGACTATACAGCGTGTTTCAGTCTGGCCTCACTCCTCTTTTGTACTCAGTAGAGTTAAAAAAAAGACAAACAAACAAACANAACCCTACCCCAAAATACTTCGAGAAAAATGTGATGTCTTCCTCTCAAATTTTGCAATACAAGACAGGAGACAGATGATGACTAGAACTATCAGGAGAGTCACACCCCCTCACTGCCCCAAGAAATGCCATGAATTTTAACACTTGGAAGTGAGTAGGATGCACAAGAGTAGAAGTCTACTCAGAGGATCTCATCTCATCCACCTCAGCCCAGTTGAACCAGGGCATCTGCCACCTTGATTATTTGCAGATTTGGAGAGATACTACCCAGGAGCTTGGTGAACAGCTTGTCCAAGATGTCTACTCTTCAAAAAATGCACAAAACTTTTTCACTCTTATTGTCATTTAAAGGTATTTTTTTCATAACAACTTTGAGATTTTCAAAATTGCTTTCTACTTGAAACTGTTTTGTGTGAAGGAATCTTTCTATTGTATGATTTAAACAGCGTTTTTAATAAAAAAATTTGTTCAAGTTTGCCAAGTTTTAAATCTTTAGTAGAAAATTGAGATATTTTTATGTATTTGTTTGGATGAAAAAAATAACTAAAATGAAGCCTTTTGAAGGATCTAAACATCCCAATATGCCATTAGTAATGCAATTAGTCATACCTCCTTTATGGCCCTATGATTTCAAGAGAACAGTGTAGGAGAAAGAAAGGTTCAGGACAATAGTGCAGCAACAGAACATCTGTAAATTAGCAAGTAGTTTTATTAGATAATTAGCAACTGGAAAAGTAACACATGCAAATATTCTAATGGAATAACTCCCACTAGCATGCATTTAAACAGCATTCACAAAATAAGCCAAGAGCACCTGAGGTGTTAAAGCCTTAAAATTGCATATTTTAGCAAAACAGAAGAATAAGGCTAATGAGTTAGGTGTATATTATTCTTATATGCTTATAATAATCCCTTAGCTAGCAAGTTTTAACTTTTTTTCAAGGTGTTATAAAAATTACCAGAGTGAGAATTAGTCAGAGGTACCCTTTCAGTTATATCTTCAAATACCAGCAGGACTAATCCTCAGGTAAAATAGCAAAAGCTTATTGCTATCATCTTTCATTTCAAAGCATTTGAGCAAGGAAATAATTTCAGATTATTAAATCAGTTCAGTTTGAAAGAATTTGCATGGGAAAATTGCATTTGTTACAAAAGTTTGTTGCATTTCTCAAAAAACACTCAGGAATTTCTCCATAAAATTACAGGCATATTAAAGAAACTGGCCTTGAGTTCTAGAACTCAGCAATTAACGAGTTGTTGAGCACCACAGATGAGTTTCTTTGTCCTGACCTTGAGCAAGGAGTCCATTGTGAAGTATCATCACTGCATTTATGCCATGAGTAGTGTAGGAAGACTGTGTCCCTCACACTTCATCATGCATCACTGAACTGTAACAAACTCTGACAGGTATAGAGTGTATCTCTAAATATTATGACACTCTGCTAGTGACAGCTGGAAAAGAAAAGCTGGACACAATCACAGTTCTCACATTTACTGGAAAAGATGAGCTGCCATCCATAGCAAACATATTTCAGGAAATGCTAATGAATAAATTTTTAAATTTCTTTAAAATGTCTCATTTCCTGACATTTTTAAATGCAGAAAAATACCAGTTACAATTTTAGATGCTTTTACTGTCAGCAATTAGTCTTCATGTCTTATGTGGAACATCGTCATAGAAAGTGCTAAAAAACCAACAAACCCCTAAAAATCTAGAAAATTCAATAACCTTACTCCATTAAAAAACAAACTATGGTAAAGGTCATTTGACAAAGCAATAATGTTTGCATAATACTTGTATATGAGGATTCAAGCTTGGAATGTCACAAAAGTATTCCAAGAGTACATTTTTGGCAAATTGAGTTTTCTCATTAACCATAAGTATTTCTAAAGTAATTTAATTAAATATTCATTTCAAAATGAGAAAATTACATTCAAGTATTGCATCTCATATAGATGACAAGTACACAAAGGAGAACTGCATCTTCCCACCAGTGCTCACTTCAGCTTACAACTCCTCTTTAATTATTTTGATGAGTGTGCATTTAATTCCAAGCACACAGTGCTGTAAGTTCAATCACTCTGTTCAAATATCCGTGCCCTGAGATGTACAGACATCTACTCTTCTGTAGTTCAACAGAAGGACACTTCACCCACAGAAATATTCTGACATTTTCCAAAGTAACTTTAAAATCTTAGACATTACAGCTTTTCTCACAGCCAACCAGGTATGTGTTGTTCAACACACCTGTTGAACTCAATGCTCTCTTAAAAGCTGCTGCTTTACTTGCATGATGAAATAGAGAGATTTTCCTTCATAAAAAAAGAATATTTATTTCTATAAACGATTACTAAACCACAGTTTAATTGCAGAAACACAAGTTTTTAATGCAGCTATGCAATAAACCAGCATGCTGGAACAACCCAAATTTTTAATCATTATAAAGTGAGAAATGAGCACTCAAAAGGCTTCTATTTATGCTATTTAATTATTTTTTTCTAAATACAATTTTGTTTGCATGGAGATAAAGTTACAAACAAATTATACAGAAGTTATAGAAATTATGGGTATGTCTCTGCTGTAGCTGATTCTTGCAGAATCAGAAACAGCTTGGTTTAATAGTATCAGCTAATTCTATTATTAGATTTATTGCTTTTAAATATTTTGATAAAAATGTTTAATCTCAGGGAGTATGTATATGACCACAAATATTTCTTTTCCATCTTACTTAAAATGTTTCCCCATAATTTATGTACTAAACATTCTGCCAAAACCTTATTTTTGGTGCTTCATTCAGTTTATTTTACTCAGAACTTCCTCAAAACAATTCTTCTAGGATGCCTTTTCTTATATTTTATGAATGTGGGAGGTGGATGGAGGGGGAAAGAAAAATAATTCAACTGCTTAGGTTGCACCTTTGATTATTAGGTTTTTAAAGGAGATTCATTTCCTGAAAGTTCCAATTCTGCTTTTTGGATCTCTATTCAGAGAGCTGAAGCTAAACACTTGAAACTCCAATCTGACTTACTGACCTTGCCAAGAATGTCAAAAGATCTCACCTTTGAAGAAAATCAGTTCAGTTTTATCAACTTACGAACATTTCCAGCCAGCAGACCAGAATATGTTGACAGCACATTTTGTACTATTCGGGACATGAGGTATTTTTACTTATAGCTATTTAAAATTCTGATCTGGATGTAGGGAAAAGAAATGGGATGGTTCATTTAATGTCTTCAGCAAAAGCAGTGTCTAAAGAGATATTTATTAGGAATGCTTCATCTCAAGTTCCCTGCACATCTATAGAATTTCATGGGTTTTTCCTTCCTTTTCCCATTTTTCAGTAAAACCTTCATTAGCAAATTGAGTTGGGAGAGAATTATTAATAAAGTAACAGAGAGACAAATAAATCAAGTGTACATTAGAGGTAGCTGATAAAGTCAGTCCTGAATCTTTTCCAAGACTTTTCCTTTTCTTTAAGTTTTTAATGCTAAACTTAAAATTCCTAACACAGGCTTTTCAGAAGTGTTCAGGATCCAACAAATTGAACAAATAGGAGTAGATTAAAGTGGAAAGAAGTGAAGAGTAGAACAGTAGAAGAGTGGAGGAGGATAGGAGGTAAACATGTATGTACAGAGAGAAAAAAGAGAAGTAGATAACACTCAGATCTTTACTCAAATTTACTGTTTGTATTATTTCACCTATGATTTATCACTGCCACACCTCTGTCTCCATCTGTAAAAAAATGATACCTACTGCTTAAAGAGCTTTCAGTCTTATGGTTTAAAAGTTCCTACAGAAAAGTTAATCCCTGAGTCAACAATACACAATTATATACAACTGTTAAACCCTTGATTTTCCATTGCTTGTTCATCTTCTCTATGTGAATTAAACCCTAAATGAGGAACATACAATTCACTTGTTGAGTGAATTCATACAAATTCCACAAACAGCAGCAGAACATCAAGAGAGCTTGCTTTTTCAGACTCTATATGATAAATCTACATGCTTGGCTACTTGGTGTGTAACAACATTCTTAGCAATTAGATGGCCACATTCTCCTTAGCAGATGGAACAGAGGTTAATGACACTTGAAACTGCCATATTAAAGGCATTTTTATGGTGACCACTTGTTTTATTCACTTCAGTGCAGTGGAAAATGGAGTTTGACAGAGTTGACAGGTGACCTGAGGTTCACTGGAAAGCTGCAGTTAGTATTGTGTGTTCTTGGTTTTCATTTCTGAGCACTTCTTCCACTCAAGTGGTCTTCAGAGAGGATTATGGATCCTAAATGAATTTAGCTTTCTTTTATGGCAAAAAACAGCTTTTTTTTTCTTCTGAGATTTCTCAAAAATTCAACATCTTAGTTTAAATACTTAACAGTAGCTTTCTGAGAATTTCTTCATTTTGATTTTTATCTTTTGCATTGAGTAAAGATGTAATGCTACTTTTCAAGGTCTATTTCTTGCATTTTTGGGTTGTGTTCGACTCAAGTAGGGGTAAAAAACCACAAGATTTTTCCTTTTGTTTAAGTCTGACCATAGATGTGCTAGAAACACTTAACTACCATATTTAAAATTCATATCACTGTGCACTGAAACTTTCTAAAAGCTGAGGTCTCTATGACATTAAAGCTACACTTGATAGTACCCCTAGACTTAATGGTCTGTTAGATACCCTTTTATTTCCCTGTTTCAGAGGGTTTGTAACTTCAGGACGCATTCTCTGCAATCTGAAGCTAAGCACATAGGATAGCAATCCAGGAAGAATTTTATTAGGCATAAGCTCAAACCTCCTTTAAAAGAGATTTTCAAAATAAAGATCTCTTTTTGTGCTTTTATCTAAAAGGCAAGATTAACAAAAAATTTTGTTGGCACCTATCTATACCAATATTTTCACAGTGAAATGATTCTGAATATGAAAAATGACACTGTAGAATACAAAAAACCCCAATATTTTGCTACAAAGGACTTGGTACATATTGATCTTTTTTATTACTATCTAATTAAATGTTACAGCACTGGTGAAAACCACAAAACAGAAATGAAGTTTATCTCATAAATAATTTCTAGATCAAAAGAGGCACAGATATCAAACCCAAGACTTTCCACTGTAGGTGCAATAATGAATAAATACTTTGGATGGAAGTGGTGCACAAATTTCTGTAGGAGCTGAGCAGAAAGGAGTTGGCAAAGCAGAAAGAGGGGAACACACAAAATCCCATTTGCATTGGTCAAACACAATAGCCTGGTTTTAAAGTTCATCCCCTGTAGTTCCCTCATTCTGTCTTAGGCTACAGTAAAGTTTCAGTGCACTAAAGCATCTTTGGAGGAAACCACAGGAGAAATTCTGTTTCCTGTGTGCACCAACAATCCCAGTGGGTGTGCAAGTGTCCTGAGCCACCTGAGACTGGTCTGGTGGAAAAACTGAGCTGTACACAGTAGGAATGCACAGCACGGGAAAGTGGAATAAAACAGCATTTCTAGATCTTGCTAAAAGAAAAAAAAAATGTTAGTCTTCCCAAAGAAATATTTTTCAATCCCTTTATTTCATCTCTGCCATTGGAACAATATATAAATCATTTCTGGGAATGCAAATTTTACCCCATGGATGTCCATTTCTCAAAAGCATTCTAACTTCCTGCAAAATGAAACCAGGCATTGTTATATAATGGGTAATTTGACTCAAATTACTGTAAAGCTCTTTATCGTGACGGAAAGAGTAATATATTTAATGTGTTTGAATAAGAAATATTTATGAAACATCCTTTTTTAGTCACATAATGTAAGTGTGCACATAAATGAAATTTATAGAATTCAACTTATATAATCAGTTAATTAATGTATCCATAATTACCATTGTTATTGCAAAGAGTGTTTATTTTAATCAGATTGAATTTGTTTCTCCCTAAGGTAGTAGAGTGGCTGCTCTTCTGAACATATATTCCAGTGGGACACAAGGACTGCTTTGTTGTGCTTTATTGCAGAATGATGAGTCTAAAATACATTTGTCAATATTTTGTTGAACTGAAGCCTGAAAATGCTCCAAGCCCATACTAAATAGTTTTTCATCAGAGACACAACATCATCTCTGGAAACAGTAACAGCAGCTATTACTGTCACCCCTGTGGCTTGGAAGACAGGAGTCCTCCAGTGGGAGGACAGGAGTTCTCCTCTCAGCATTGCCACTGACTGCTATTGATTGCTCTGTCCACATCGAGCCCTTCAGTTGAAGAGATCTCATTTCTCTTGCCCTACAAAGAACAAAGTTTGGATTGCACATTGTTCACTTCTGGCAACGCTCGCATTACAAACTCAATTTCCAGCACAGCAGTTCCAAGTTTTATTCACTTAGCCACTCAGAACAAACATTCCTCATTTATGAAATTGTACTTAAGGCATTTAGATAACAGTACAGAGAGTTCACTTTCGTACCAGTCAGTGTCTTCCTACACAATGCAAGGAAAAATATACTAATGTATATGGAAAAGGAAAAAAAAAATCAGGTTCTTCACTTGAATATGAATTTAGGAAGCCCCAGAGATGCTGAGTTAGCAACTGCTTTTGTGAGTGCTGCTAATTTTCAGCTGACATGCAGCATTGAAAACTGGAGTGGCAAACATTTGCAAAGCAGTATTTCTTTATGTAGGTTTAATGGGTATCAAAGCTGTGCTTTGACATCTTTTGAAGACCTGAGCCTCACTTCAGGAAAACAAAATTAATCATGGATCCACTTAGAACTGAGCAAAATTTGTTAATGGTTTCATTATGTTACTGTAAAAGGCTTTGCTTCTTTCCCTGTCACTTCAGTGCATCCCTCCATCTTGTCCTTTATTCACACAAAAAAAAACCCCAAAACAATTAACCCATAGTTCTTTTTAAACACTTCTTAATAAACACCATGTTATGCTCAAGTGAACATTGCTTTCAAGTGTTTTCAAGGAAATAGCATTTTTGGAAACCATGAATCTATCCATTTCTGTAGGTACAATATAAATCTGAATACTTTTGGGAACAAGACAAATGTTAGGGGTTTAAATCCCTTTATTCCTGTATCAAGTCCCACCATTCTTAGGCACAGGTACAGAAACATCTCACACTTGCAGCTCACAGAGAAAGAGACGTGGAAGCAGGAGAGAGGAAAAATAAGCCAGCAGATTTTTTTCTCAATTCTTCCCTAAACCTACAGCTTCATCACTCCTAAGCCTTCCTCAAATCCACAGGTCTTCTAAAATCTCTACACACTCACCCTTTAGGCCCTTCACATAACCCTGAGCTTCACTCTATATCTCTAAAAATTCCCTGGATAATCCCTTCTCCTCCCTCCTGTGTTCCCTGCCACTTCAGCTGGACAAGCAGCACGTGCTGCAGCCAGGTTTGGGTGAGATGTCCCCTGACTGGGGGGCTGCTTAGGGGGCAGAACAGCTAAATGCTCATCTCTGTTGGCTTTTCTTTCACAAATCTGAGCTTCCTTCCTGTATGGGGAGAAAGTTACAACCTCTTGGTAGAAATGGTGAACTTCTGGACATTGTACCAAAGCAATGCAGTTGCAGTAGGCAGCTGGGCCCAGAAACAATTACTGACAGTCAGCAGACAGAGCATTTGCATCAATGTGTTTTTCAGGACACTAAGCTAAAATGTGATATTGGAAGCTGTGGAACTGTTTTAAAGGAAAGGAAATGAGCATAGTTATGAATTGTGGTGATTTTCAATATTGTGACAATGAAACAAAGTGCCAGCTTTCTCTCTTTGTATTGCATTCAAAACTGCTCAGCTGAGAAGTGAACTTTGCAGTGGATGGCAAGCTGCTGCAATAGAAGCCTCTCACTGTGCAAAAACTGTTGTTACTTTTTTGATGTTTCAGTTGTCTATCCAAATAAAATCACCCTGTGCAAATGTGCACTAGGAAGCATATGGTATGTAAATAAATAGCAGGAGGCTTATGCTAAACAAACTTCTATTTTCTCTCTTCCAACCTTTCTTCCTTTCCAAGTTGACCTCAACCCTACTTGGAATGAAAAACTGTTTCTCCATTACATGTTTATGGATGATAAGAGACAATCAGGCCTAGCCCAGTGAGGTCAAGTTAGCCATTGTTTTTATGAGTGACAGTTAACATAAATAATACTTGCAGCCTCCTCAGCTCTATATATCTTCCCCTAAGATATAGGTGACAGGAATGTACATAATTACCTGAGGTGAGACAAAAAGAAGTCATACAGCACTGCAGGACTGGATGTCTCAGAAGGCCCCTTTTCCACTGTCTCCTCCTGATTGCAGGCAATCACAGAGAAGTTAAGTCTTAGTGAATCCTTTCTCCTTTACCCACCTGACTGACAGGCAGGAAACTGTACAGGACTGCAAGGCTCTCATAACTCATTTCAATCAGCTGAAGGAGAACACAGGAAGAGCTAAAACAGCTTCTCCTCCTCTTCTGTGCTCCCAGTTCAGCAAAGCATATCCATAGCTTTATTTGCATGCTTAAGTTCTAATAAAGGCTGTGTGTGGACCAGAGCAACTGAAAATGATTATCCCTGTCCTTCACATGCCACAGAGCATTAGTGCTGAAGCAAGTTCAGCAGTGATATCCCTGAGAGCCCAATGATTGTGAGAGAGCCAAGATCTGTGTTTGACTGCCTAATATACTGTACCTTTGAGGGAATTTGCTCTATCACCATTTGCATCATGCAGTATGGCTGTTGTAATACATGTCAGCTGGAGGTATCTTACAAATGATGCCTTACATATCATATAAAATATTGCTGCGTGTTCAGAAGCTTTACAGGCTTCAGTTTAAGTAAAACATCATCATCTGCATGATCTCAATGTCACATCTGACCAGGGTAAGAAGAAATAATTTTGTCACTCTAAGGATGAGGTCAACATCAAACTAGTTTCTTGCTGCCCTGTCTTTAAAAAAAAAGGCAATATCCTCTGTGCTGGGATGGAGAGCTGGAAGTGTCTTCAGAGAGCCAAGATGTCATAAGACATAAGATTAGAAATGAAGATGTGTACACCACCTATGCAACCACAACAGAATAGTTTGAAATAATCAAGGGTACAGCTCATCCAAGTAATACAGACATGCTTCAGTTAGCTTTGAAGTTAAAAGCCAAGATCTTCACAATACTATAGATCAGCAGTACGGAAATCTGGTGAGCTGGAATAGCTGGCTGGTATTTAGGTAGTTTGGCAGCTCTCCTTAATGAACATCACAAGGCAGCAACTCCATGGTTTGAAGACTTGGATTAACTCATCTAACTTAGCATACCAAAAACACCTTGCACAGGATTTGAGGAGGAAAAAGACACAGAAAAGGCTGTAAAGACATTCTGCACAAAGGAGGATTTCACTCCTATTTCCTAACTTACTAATAACTTGGAGTGTCAAGACTTAAAAAAGTGGTAGGTCATATCTAATGACATAACCTCAGGACAGAAGAATGATAATAAAAAGTCCAACAGTTTAATGAACTACTGACCAACTCATGGTGATAGACTCTTTTCTCCATGTAACAGTAAGAAAATGTGGCCTTAGCTGGCCAGAGAGCACAGTGCTTATTGACATGAATGCACTTCCTCCTCTGAGGCCCCTGAGAGTGCACACACTCCAGCTTCCAAAACTGAGACACTTCTTCATCCACTCAAGCATCTCTCAATCCAAGCAATACACTTCAAGACAACTGTGTTCTACATTAATTATAAGAATTACAAACCCATTACTAAATTGTTGATATAATTGAATGTAGAGAAACAAGATGAATCAGCTCATAAAAAATGTGAATCACAAATGTCACCCCTGTAAAAAACACTGGCTAATCTAAGGTTTCTACTCCAGCCAGAAAAGATCCTGCTTAGGTTTACATCCTGGTGATTCATTCTGTGGAAGGAAAAATAATTGTTTCTGGTCTTTCACAAAAATGCAGTTTGTGCAGTGTCATCAGTACGTCAACAATTTATATTTGTTTTACTGCACAAAGGAGTTTCAAATCAATTTCAAAGGCTGTACATTTGAAAAGCAGCCAGCTGGCTATTCAGAATTTTCAATGTGCTTGCCTTTATGTTACCAAGCAAATAAATAGACAGCCAAACATAAAGGGAATTTACAGCAGTTAATTAGCAAATGCCATTGTCCTACTGAACAGAAATTATTTCCACACAGTTGGATACCACTCCCCTTAACAGACCCTCTTCATGATAGTTCTTTCATAAAATGTCTACATATTTCTGTACCCTTTCAGCATATTTGTTTGTTGAAAATCTGGCTTTCTGATGGCTATCTAAATGTGTCACAACAGGAGACATAAGGGAACAAAATGCTTAATTTCTTTCAAATGCTGTAATAAGGCATTTGCTAAAGATTCAGAGATGTGTTTTATTCTGCAAGATGTGTTAATAGTAGAGTGCAGCTTCATGAAAAGAAAATAAATCAGTCTCAAATCTGTAGATCCATGTCAGCTATACCAAAATTAGTAAGATGTGTCTCTTATTATTGCACCATCCAGGCTGCCTTCCACCCCTTGGAGGTTCCAGCTTCAGTCACTTACATGCCCTTCCATTTTTACACAAGACAAACAGTATGCAGGATCTCAATCAGTGTAATGTAGAGAAACTTGAAGAAAGCGAGGTTTTAAACCTGTCCTTGCACTTATTTTCCTTTATATGCTCAACGTTTGGCTTGAACTTTGTCTCCTATTTACAGTTTCCAGTTCTCCTCCCATAGCAGAAGGACAAAGAGCACTTTCATTCTAGTCAAGATAGGAACAGATTTTTGCAATCATTTTGCCCCTGAAGCCATATCTGAAACCTCATTCACCTGTGCAGAAAATGCCTTCCCTTTCTGAAGGCAAGAGCACTACAGGATTCTTACCCAGACTAAAATTGCAATGCCTGAGTTCAAAGCAAACATCAGCAGCCCTGGCATGTGGCTTTGTGATCCTGAAACTGAAGTGCTGCTATGGCTAACAGGGATTTGGAACAACTCATAGTCTGTTTTACCAGCTGTCTCTTCTGAAGAGACAAGTTTTACTGGTTGGAGATGCTGATCCTCGTATATAAAAACCTCAGTGATACAGTTGATAAAATTTTGCTTTGCTGATTTCATGGATTAAAAAATAAAAACACAAAGCAATCCACAAAGGTGTGAACTTAATCTCACCTGTTACCTGCTATGGAGACAGCACCTCATCTCCAAATCAAGTGATTTTGCTGAGGTGGATCTACATTGACTGTTGGGTGACATGGTTCAGTGGTGGACTTGGAAGTGCCAAGTAAAAAGAGGTTTTTTCCCAACCTAAATGATTCCATGGCTCAATGTTGTTGTGCTGCTTTTTTATTACTAATTTTAATGCCATTTCCAATACCATTGTATATTTTTTTACCTTGCTTATTTCCCCACATATGTTTTCCTGCACTACCTTGCCAGCTTGCTTTTTCCTTTGGGTTTCTTTTAAGGCACAAGATCTAGATTTCAATTTTTTTGAAGTCTGGCCAAGTGACAAAGGAGGCTGTGTCAATAATAATAATAGAAACAGGGTAAAAGAACTGGAAGTTTCCAAGGTATTCAAGAATTCAACTTGTATTAAAAGGAATGCAATTAAATGCAATAAAATTAATCTAATGCAAAAAAGTATTATATTATGTATTATAAATATTATTAATAACTGTTATCAACATGTAACATGGAAAATTTCTCTCCTATGCACATTTTATAAAAGTTGGAGTTAGTAAGCTTTATTATTCTTTTCTTTGTATCTAAAGTCCATGAAGTTTCAAATAATATAAGCAAATTATTTGTACTTTTTCTAAAAGAATGTGGAAAGTAAATGAGACATCATTTAGCATCCAATTTTGTAACAGTAGAAAAAAGCACATGTAGGCACACATACATCCATATACACAGATCTAGGCAAGTAAATGTTTGCATGCTCTGTTTAAAGCAACTGTTACAGAGAAGAGTTTTTTAGGTCCTGGAAACTAAAATCCACATTCATGACTGCTATTGCTACTGCTAAAAGTATATGCAAATTGGCAAGAATACAAAGTGACTAGGAAAGAGTGTTAAAAATACTAGTTACCCATACATTTACCGATCTGGGATTTTTAAAAATTGATTTATTAAATGAATGAGGGTTTTTAAAACACATTAAAAAACATGAATTTTCCAGTGCCTGTGGAATGAATCATAACAGACTCATCTTGAATTCAAAGGTGTGTTACAAACTGAAAAAGTTAAAATTAAGGAAAAAGGAAAATCAAATTTGTTCAAAACAACATTCTGTTTGGCCTCTTAAACAAAATTGATCCGTAATATATTACAGAATTTTCAATCCACCTTAAAATTACAAAGGTACTACTGCTTTTAATGTGGTTTTTTTTTCAGTCAGACTGCTTCATAAAAAATAAAGATGCACAATGTGTTTGATCTTACAAGCTAAAGAAATTCCAGAAGGATTGATTTTTTTAAATATATATTTGCAGTAATCTAGTGATTTTTAATGTTTCACCATCAATAGATCAGACAATGTATAAAATCAATCTTTAATTCCATGACAGGGAAAGAATTCTTGGTTTCTTGCATAATTGCTGCAGAAACAGTGGCCACCCTAATGGCTCCACTTGAGGTTGTAGGACTGCAGCATGTGCTGCAACACAGAAAATGCTGCTAAAAATGGATCATTTCCATTCCTTCATTGGCACAGTGTTTCTAAACTATGACATCATTCTGCATTACACACAGAGTTGTTAGGAGAAGAATGTGTTAAAAATAAAGAAAAATGAGCATAGAAAATGAAGAATTCAAGCTGAGGACTAAGAGCAAAGGTCAGCATGAGAATAGGGAAAACCTCAGAGATCTAAGGTTAGAACAGTGAAACAAAAGGAAAACATGGAGTGAAAGTAGAGGCCTGCTTGATAAGCTCCGAGTGGCTCTGATGATACAAGCTTGTTTAACACGAGGAACAGAAGTGCAATTCATACGCCTGAACAAGCCAGCTAATCTTGTTAGGGTGTGCATTCATGTAAAATTGGTCTCTGCATCTCTGTCTGAAAGAAACACTTAGATCTTTTTAATTTTTATGGCCTAGGGCAGTAAACTATTGTAATCATTTAACAATTAGACTCTATGCAGTTCAGATCTGTTCTTGAGGCTGCTGCAGCCCACACTTCCAACCCAACAATGGTCAAGCTGAACTCATCTGGTTTGACTCCCTGTGTGCTGTGTTTCACATTCTCAGAGCTCATTTCTCTGCTAAGGCCTCCTGACAGGGCTCTAACACACAGCCTGTGCCAGCTGCAATTCTGGCCATGGCAGGAAAAACCCTGATCAGCTGTGGCAACAGAGAAACTCACTGCCCCAAGTCCCAACGTGATTCACATCATTATTGACCACGTTCCCTTGACCTTTCGATTGCTAGTTCAGGGCCTTGTCTAATGATTATTCAATGATTCAGTTATAAAAGACTTCGGTACAAATTACACATTTTAAATAAAAACATTTATTCAAGAGCAGAGCATGTCACAGTAACTTAAAATCTGACTAGGGAATCTTTGTGTTTATTATCACAGTAGCTATGCTGCTGGGCTTTTGTAGATTATCTGGCCCATGAGATTTCAGCAATTGGATGGCAAAAAAACCCCAAGTAGCAAAGTAAGCAAAATGTACCCCAAACTTTCAGAGAAATTTAAAACTAATCATAGTTAAACAAACTAAAACCTTGCAATTTTTTATTAAATGAGGCTATTTGCATGCTTGCAAGATACGAAGTGAATTATACTTGTTATTAGAACAGAGAATATTTCCTAACAGGAATACACCAAACTATAAATAGAAATCTGTGTTACTTCAAATGTTGTAAGCACTCTTTTGTATAGTCACTGTGGATACT
This sequence comes from Chaetops frenatus, assembly GCA_013400775.1. Taxonomy (NCBI): domain Eukaryota; kingdom Metazoa; phylum Chordata; class Aves; order Passeriformes; family Picathartidae; genus Chaetops; species Chaetops frenatus. The sequence goes on from VZTR01028497.1 coordinate 27,526, forward strand.
AAGATACAGATAGGATATGAAGGCTAATGCTGCTACTAATGTAAAGGAGCAGGTGAATACAATGTTAATTTTCACTGATGTACCAAAGGGCTAAAATTTTCTAAACTGCTATACAATCTCTTAAAAAAAATATTAACAGTGGAAGATGGGTGTCTCTCATAACATCAACATAACATCAAAGGAAACCCTAGACTATCTAAATCCACAAAAGTCAATGAAAGAATTCCTCAGTGAAAGAGGTCCTAAATTCCAACAACACAGAAAGACAGAATTGTTCATTGAATAGTAATACTTCCTTTTTCTACCCCCACAGGACTGAAATATGCTTGTTTATCCTCTACCCCACTTGTGTGGGCAGATATGAAGCATCTCTGTCAACCTGTGCCAATATTGCTCAACTGTTATGTTGAAGATCTGGTAAGAGAGAAGTAGCACAGACCTAATCTCCCTTAAATCCTTATTAACCATGGCAGATATATTTTCCATGTGCAACAGTTCCATTTTGTAGTTGTTGTCTTTGGTCTGTTCTTGAACTTTCGACTCTTTCCCACTGTTTGTTGAGGAAAATTTTAACAAATGTAAAATAGCTGCAGTGAGAGAGGAAGAGAGAATAAAACTGAGGCTACAAACATTTAGGAAAATCTGACTGCATGGCAAATGGATGCATGATCAATAACAGAGAGACAGAGAGAAACACATTATAGAAACACATTGAGAAATATTCCAGATGTCAGCAACACTAAGCCTCAGATGTCAGATAACAACTGTAGGAATATGCTCACACTGTGATGTTCAGCTCTACTCTGGGATAAAGGTTGTTACTATTCTCTTTTTAGCAAATAATATTTGCTAATACAAATATGAATACAGTGGGTTTTTCCTATGGTACTTTGCTGGTGACATAGAAAGTTAGCTAAGTTAAAATTGGATGCTTTCTTACAAGTGCTTATTCCTGAAGGTAAAATTGAGTTGAAGGTGGCATAATTTTATGTTTGAATACTTCCTATTACAAAATTCTATATTATTTACAAGGCTTGTATATAATTTTAGATATCTTGTTCAAATATTTTCTTGTGTAGGTTATGTGTTTCAGCTAGAATTGAAAATGAATCTGTAGAATCATTGTTAAAAGGTTTTATGGAAGCAAAACTCAATAGAACTTACAGTCCAAAGTTTCATAGAGACAAATCTGTCAAATCACATGAGTATTAAAAAAGAACAGGTGAAATTAATTACAAGTCCTATACAATATTTTTGCAATAGATTCTGAAGAATTTATATAGAAACTTTAAAGTTTCCAAAATATACTATGCCAGTTTACTCAGCAGTTTGATTTAATTCCAGATTCCTTCTGATCTTTCAGAGGAATAAGGGATGTCCCAGATGAATAAGCAAGAGGATGTCCTAAAACCTTGATGTATGCAAGGAAATCACAGCAGCAAGATAAACTCTCTGCGATGGCTTTGATGCTGACAATGCCTTTCAGCAAAGGACTACCCAGACCACCAAGGAGATGCAGACTAGGATCAACCCACAGCATCTGAAGCCCCAGAGGAAACCAGATTATGATGTCTCTATTGTGAAAAAAATGAAATTATCAGCATGTGTTTTCATTAAAAATGGATTAAGAATCTTAGTTCATTCAAATGGAAAATACCTCTGTTAAAAAACCAAAAGAGCAAAAGTCCCATTCCAACTTCTACTTACTGGAAGTGAAAAACCTATAAACACTTCAGTCACTGTCTTGCATGTTGTAAGACACACTTTCAAAATCTGGAAAGAAGGCCTGTTTTGCCACTCTCAGGAATATCCTATTCTATTAAAAGTCACAATATCCACATGATTAAGATCCTGCTACTTGGACAGAATAAAATGCGTAACACATAAATTACGTTAAAGCAGATTTAATGAAGTTTTGATTTGTGGGTTTTGTCTCCTGACAGTTCATTTTCCTTCACTCATAAGGAAATCAGATTCCCTTGGTTCTCTTTGTGAGTCCTGATGTGTCAGGGATGGGTTATTGCCTCTCTGCACAGAGTGGTTTGTTGGTCACTGCCAAACACAACATGTGTTTCTCTCAATAAGAGAAATAGGATGGGTCTCAGTCCTCTAAATAGCCACTTATTTTCCTGACATTTGTTAAAGCTCATTATCTTTGCTATATCTCCTTTTTTTTGTCCAGTAATTGTGACATTTATCAACAGCTTAAAATTTCTGGAGGACACAGAGGACAGAGAAAGGTCACCCTGTTACCCTAATCAAAAATCTGTAAGAAGATTCTCTGAAACTATAGATTAGCCAATATTCCTTGAAGTGCTCATAGTTGCTCTCGCAGCTCAGCAGTGATGTTCCACAGCTGGTCACTGAGAGTGACAGGAAGCCCAGCCTGAAGTTGGAGAGTGGCACTGACAGGCTGTGCAGTGACACCAGCTCACGTCTGCAGAGCCCAGAGGTCCGAGCTGACAGAGCCTGACCCCTGTCACTGCTGTGCTGCACGAGGCTACAGGACAGCTGGAACAGCCCTGCTGCCATAAGAAAAGCTTTTCAATGCAAATCAGATGTTTCCTGGTAGAAGACCACTTTTTGACCCTAATTATGAATGGAAATCTCTCTGCTACATCTGTATACTACAGCAGATCCATGGAAATCACAGAGTGGAAATCTTTAATTTATTGCCAAGTATATTTCGCATTAACATTTGATATTTAACACATTCATCCAATAATTAATCTCGCTAGCACTGGCTCCTCAAAAGGGGTAGAATTTGCAGATTTTGTTTTAACCATAAGAAACACCCTCATAACTGCACTTCCTGCCACCAGCGTTCTTCCGCCTGTCTGGATTTATCAAAGAATGCAAGCTGGTAGCAGTATTCCACATATGTTCACTTTGTATAATCCTCAAAAAACAAAGGAGCTCAGAACTGCAAACAAAGTGAATTTAATTCCTGCATAGACCATTTGCAGTATTTCCTCTTTGTGGGGAGTAGGAGGAAACACTGGCTTTGCTTACAGAATTTCAATAATATTTGGTAAAATCTTTATCATAATCTTGTATTTTTTGCATGTTTAAAGCATGTTTTTGATCACCACAACTACAGAAAACAGCAAAAGCAATATACTCAGTACAAGAGATACAGATTTACAGTGATCTATTAATCCTTGTTTTTTCCTGATCTGAAACAATATTAAAGGATAAACTGACATACTGTGTCTAAAATCTCTATGCTGTGTATGTCTCTAAAAACAAGAGGTACTGCAAGCTGTTCTATCTCAAAACATGTGAAATGTGCTATGCAGAAATAAAAAGGCAATTATTCATGTTTATGACAATACTAATTAAAAATTAAACAAATTGCAAAGTCATTGTGGTGCAAGTAAGGTTACCTGAGTATCTGCTGTGGCCACAAAAAGAACAACAGCAGCACAAGCACAGCCACGTTAGCATATGCCAGGTGGAGAGGGACAGAGGAAAGGTGAGAGAGCACCTGAGAGAATTGGCTGCGAGCGAACAGAACCTGATTCATGGAAAAAATATCTGTGTGGGTTTGCTTGACATAAAACTAGGCAAAAAAAAAAAAAAAAAAAAAAAAGGGAGCGGCCTCTATGAGGATTCAACAATGTATAAAATAGATCTGTCACCCTCTGTGAGCAAACAGGTAAAGTGGGTATTTAGTCACAAGCACACAAATTTCAGTAAGTTTTCACCTAAAGTACACTGGAAAAAATGCCCCCTTGAACAACACCTGAAGAGCAAATCCTGAGTTGGGGTGGGGAAAATATCAATGTAGCATCATTGAAAACAACAACCATTTTATCCCAACAGATGGCCAAGTGGCAGTATAATGCTTTGTTAACTTCGTAGCAAGGGCACAAAGCATTTATGCCTTTGTACCCACCTGAAAGGGAAAAAACCATCACCACCACGCCTCAAAACCCCAAATCTATCAGCTATTTTTATATCAGGAAGAAATGTTGTTATTCCCACCCCTTTTGCTAAGGTGTGTTTTCTGAAACTCAGATGATGACATTTCATTCCAGTTGAATGAAGGCATGCAGAGCACTGCAGCAGGTTTCATCCTGCCTGACAATGAATAACACAATCATTTGCAATTATGTCAGTGTGCTGCTCTTACAGTGTGGCCACCAAAAGTGTGTGTGTGTGTGAATGTATGGGTGGGAAAGGTGATGAGGACATTGGTCCAGATAAAAGGGCAGATTCAACTCGCCCTGAAATCACCAGGAATTCATAAATTTAATGTAATTAGTTTTGGACCAAATTAGTATACATAAATCCTCAAATAAATTTGCTACAATTGTAGGCAATTGATTAAAAAAACTGAATAAAGGGATATGAACACTGAGTACAAAGCAAATTCACGAGGAACTGTGGCTGAATATCTTGGCTGCCTTCAAAATATCCCATTTTAAGGGTAAATAACTGTTCAGTTATGGGTGATGTCAATTTTTAGAGGTTTAGATTGTGTATCCAAAACTATTAATTTTTAAAGGACACAATCCAAAATATTATGTGACACTGATTAAGTCTATTTCTCTGTACTGAAAGAAAAATACCAATTAATACTGAACATAAAATCTTAAGAACCTCAAAACATCTGAAAGTTTCAAAATATCTGATAAATATGCATAATTTCATTTTAATGTTTTAAAATCAGAACAAATGCCTGACAAAAGCAATTCAGAACAGCACAAAATATTGCTTCAGGTATTAAAATGCCTGCTGCACCAGTAACTTTCATTTGCACTTTTTTAAAAAAGCCATGCTATGAAAAAACAAAAATAGATTTCCAAGGTGCATTGTAGAAATATTCTGAACCTCTGTATCACCAGATAAAAGTTCTCAAAGATATATTAAAAAAATCCCTACTTAAAACGGGATCAGTGCTCATTTATTTGTGTAATCTACAATGAAATTTAACATATAAATCATACCAATTATGTAAAAAATGGAGAATGTGAATGGCTACAGATGTCAAATGAAACTATTTACCTATGAAAACTATTCTGATATTTTTAGTTCTACTGTTGAATAAAATTATCCTGCAGTGGCAGAATTTGCCACAGAGCTTACTCCCCTGACATAAACTTGGGTTTCAGACTTGCACTCCTAAAATTCATTTTAAAAGGATAAGAAAACACACAAAAGATGAAAAACATATTAATAGAGTTAAAGTAGCAAATGGCAAGTTTAAAATCTAATTTGAAAGGGGAGCTGACTCTCTCCCAAGCTATTGAACATTTATTGGATACAATATGCAGTGAAATGGAATCAAACTCGATATTAAATTCAGGATGCAGCCTAGGTTGAGATATTAATAATCTCTCCCAAGAAGAGCAAATGAACCTATGGAACAGGGAAAGTTTCAAGGGTGAGGGTGTAAAAAGAGTGAACATTGCAGTTCATTTACCATGTCAACAGAGCCAAGGAATCTCCCCATGAACCAAACTTCAGGAACTTCTCCCACAGGGACACAGCTGAAGGTCAAGAGTGTTTATTGATATTTTTTCAGTCCTTCACTCCACTCTTGTGGTGTCTTTTTCTGGGGTGAGGGGTTGTGGGTGGGGGACTGTTTGGGTGTTTTTAAAATTATGGCATAGCCATAAATTCATATACAGAGATACCAGGGTAAGTAGTTACAGTGAGAAACTTGCATCACATATTGCTCTCAGTTTATGCTGCTTTCTACATCACAGGGGAATCTCTTTGCTGTAATTTCAGGTATCTAAATCAAGTTTCAGGCCTCAGTGCAAAGGCCTGCTACTCCAGAGGGCAATGCAAGCCTCCTGCCAGCCCCAGCTGCCCCTTCCCTTTGTAAGCAGCCACTTTCTGTCTGTAGGACAGACACTGAGACACAGCAGTGGCAGATACATTTATACATTCAAGAGGCTTAAGCTGCAGAAGCAAATAATAGTGGGAAGAGTATGTAGGGAACATAATAAATTCACCCCTAACATCAAACAAAATGATGGGATGAGAGTTTTCTGCATTTTCCCATTCACCTGTACTCCTCCAGAAAATGCATCGATTGGAAAGAAACAATCTTGCTAGCTGTTACTGAAATTCATTTTAATAAGCTGCAACTTGTTTTTTTCTTATTTAAGCCATGTATTACAGTTTTCTTCAATTTCAGCTTTGCTTCACATTCCACTGTGTACCTCTAATGAGGAGACAACTTTTAAAATTAAAAGCATTAATAAAATGCAGCTTGTAGATATTTCTAAATTTAAAAAAATAATGTCAGAGGTGAATAAGCATCTAGAGTTCGGAATAGTTATTTCTTTTATTCCAAAAGCTTTCAGCAAAAAAGGTCTTTCTGGAGAATTAAAGGTATAATCCTCAACCAATGCACTGACAGATACTTTATGGCTGGTACCTTT